>JAUMHN010204694.1:0-21120 GCA_032360265.1 Heliamphora ciliata
TATATTATTTATTTATTTATTTTAGATGATTATTGTCGAAATAAAAGGATAATTTGTGATTATTTTAACATAAAGTTTATGTAGTACCTTATTGTATGTAAAATTTGAGATTTTATATTTCATAGTTGAGATTTTATAATTAGTAGAGTTCGCTTTCAAATAGTTGAGGGTAGTTGGCTCACATTCCATCCTCTTTCTCCTAGGTCGATTCTTCTACTCCTCGATGCCTCCGTAAAATGCGTACGAGTGTGATAGTTTTTCCTCTTAGAATCTTTTCTCTTCTGTCTAGTATTTCAACCGATTTTTCTTCGAACGTAGCATCTTTTTCCAATTGGAGTTCCTCCCAATTCAGCACGTGAGATGAATGGGCTAAATACTTTCGGAGTAGTGAGACATGGAACACGTTGTGTATTTGTGCTAGTTGTGGGGGTAGAGCTAAACTGTATGCGACTTCTCCGATTTTCTGCAGAATTTCAAATGAACCAATGAATCGAGGGGATAGCTTTCCCTTTTTCCCAAAGTAGACGATGCTGCTTCGAGGTTGAATCTTTAAGAACACGTGATCTTCGACTTCAAAGGTTAGAGGTCAAGACCGTTGATCGGCGTAACTTTTCTGTGGACTTTGAGCGGTAGCAATGCGTTCACGTATCAATTGAATCTTCTGAGTGGTTTCTTGAACAATTTCTGGTCCTAATAGGCTGGTTTCTCCTATGTCAGTCCAACAGATCGGTGAGCAACATGGTCGTCCGTATAGTTCTTTGTAAGGAGCCATGCCAATGCTAGCTTAATAACTGTTGTTATAAGCGAACTCTACTAGTGGTAGATGTCACTCCCAATCTCCCTTGAAGTCTAGTACACATGCGCTTAGCATATCCTCGAGTATCTGAATGGTCCGTTCTGATTGTCCATCGGTCTGAGGGTGGAAAGCTGTGCTGAAACACAACTTGGTTCCCATAACCTTTTGTAAGCTTTCCCAAATACGCGAAGTGAAACGCGGATCATGATTAGATACAATTGATACTGGTACTCCATGAAGTCGAATGATCTCCCGGATGTATAGTTGGCCTAACGAATCCAAGCTATCTGTCTTCCTTATTGATAAAAAGTGTGCCATCTTTTACTTGTAGACAAATAACACATCTGCGATGAATGCAGCGACATCCTTTTTCATCCCACTCCACCAGTATCGCCGCTTCAAATCCTTATACATCTTGTTGCCTCCAGGGTGTACTGTAAATTTTGATTGGTGGAAGCAGTCTAGAACTTCAGTTCGTAAAGTGTCAACATCGGGTACATAGATTCTATTTGAAAATCGTAAACTTCTGTCGGGGTGAACTTTCCAGGGAGTTGGCGTATCACCAGTGGTATGGAAAGATTTAAGAAAAGCTGTCCCTTGATCAGATCTTTGTGCTTCAAGAATTTAGTGAAGTAGCGAGGGCGAAACTGTGACAGCGATCATACACGTGTGAGGATCATTGTCAGAGTCTATTTGAAGTTCACTTAAGGTGTTCATCATTTTTCACTTCTCAATTGCAAAGTTGGCCACACTCGCATTGGTTTTTCTGCTGAGAGCATCGGCCACAACATTAGCCTTCCCAGGGTGTTAGGACAAAGTGAACTGATAATCCTCAAGGTACTCCATCCATCTTCGTTGTCGCATGTTCAGCTCCTTCTGAGTAAAAAGTTGTTTGAGGCTTTTATGGTCTGTGAAGACTTCAAATTCTTCTCCATACAGATAGTGTCTCCATTGCTTCAAAGCGAACACCACTGCTGCTAGTTCAAGGTCATGGGTTGGGTAATTCTTTTCGTGATTCTTCAATTGCCTTGATCTGTATGCCACTACTCTGTTATCTTGCATCAGAACACACCCTAAGCCTTCCTTAGAGGCATCACAGTACACAGTGTATCCTTTATTTTTCTCCGAAATGATAAGGATCGGCGCACTTGTCAATAGCGTCTTAAACTCTTGGAATGAGGCCTCACACTCCCGTTCCATAAAAACTTCACTCCCTTCTGCGTCAGCCGTGTCATAGGCCTGGCTATCTTAGAAAAGTCTTGAATGAATCGCCTATAATATCCTGCAAATCCCAGGAAACTCCTTATCTCAAACACGTTTTTAGGTTGCTTCCACTCTGATACTGCCTCTACCTTAGCAGGATCTACTGCCACTCCTTCCTTAGAAATAACATGTCCCAAAAACTTTACTTTATTTAGCCAGAACTCGCACTTGTTGGCCTTCCCGTATAATTGATTATCTCGCAAGGTCTGTAATACAATTCTCAGATGTTGTTCGTGTTCTTCTTCTAAGGCTGAGTAGATTAGGATATCATCATGAAGATGACAATAAAGAGGTCCAAGTATGGTGTGGTCATACATACCGATCATGAGTCCTTGAAACACTTAAAGGGACAGGGTAAGTTGAATAAAAGGCATGCCAGGTGGATGGAATTCATTAAAACCTTTCCGTATGTGATCAAATATAAACAAGGTAAGGAGAACATTGTGGTCGATGCATTATCAAGAAGGTATGCCCTTGTCTCTACTTTAAATGCAAAGTTATTGGGATTTGAGTATGTTAAAGAATTGTATGCTACTGATGATGACTTTGCCAGTGTGTATGAAGCATGTGAGAAGGCGGCGTTCGGTAAGTTCTATAGACTTAATGGGTACTTGTTTAGAGAAAATAAACTTTGCATGCCTAATAATTCTATGGGTGAGTTGCTTGTACGTGAAGCACATGGAGGTGGTTTGATGGGTCACTTTGGAGTAAAGAAGATTTTAGATATATTGCAGGAACACTTTTTTTGGCCAAGAATGAACGCGATGTGGAGAGAGTGTGTGCTCAATGTATTACTTGTAGGCTGGCCAAATCTAGAGTCTTACCACATGGTTTATATACTCCTTTGCCCGAACCTAGTGAGCCTTGGGTCGATATTTCTATGGACTTTGTTTTAGGCTTACCTAGGTCAAAGACAAGTAAGGATTCGATTTTTGTGGTTGTTGATCGATTTTCTAAAATGGCACATTTCATATCTTGTCATAAAACTGATGATGCAACCCACATTGCTGACTTATTCTTTCGAGATATAGTTCGACTCCACGGTATTCCTAGGAGTATTATGTCTGACCGAGATGCTAAGTTCCTTAGCTATTTTTAGAAGGTCTTGTGAGGCAAGTTGGGAACTAAGTTGTTGTTTTCAACTACTTGTCATCCCCAAACAGATGGACAAACCGAGGTCGTGAATATAACTTTATTTACCTTATTACGTATTATCATTCAAAAGAACCTGAAAAGTTAGGAGGATTGTTTACCATTCATAGAGTTAGCATATAATCGGACTATGCATACTACCACTTCTTATTCTCCTTTTGAAATTGTTTATGGCTTTAATCCACTTATTCCTTTGGATTTGTTGCCTTTACCTGTTGATGATAGGAGTAACTTGGATGGACAAAAAAAAGCTGAATTGGTTAAATTACTTCATGAGAGGGTACGACTTCAAACTGAGCAAAAAAATGAGAAGATTACTTCCCAAGCAAATAAAGGATGAAGACGTGTCATCTTCGAGCCAGGAGATTGGGTTTTGGGTGCATATTCGCAAGGAACGCTTTCCAGCCCATCGAAAAACTAAATTGCACCCTCAGGGCGATGGAACTTTCCAAGTTCTGGAGAAGATCAATGATAATGCTTATAAAATCGATCTTCCAGGTGAGTATAATGTTTTTGTTACTTTCAATGTTTCTGACCTTTCTCCTTTTGATGTAGGTGACGATTCAAGGTCGAATCCTTTTGAGAAGAGGGGAAATGATGGGAATCAAGGTGGTCTTAGAGATGGTGGGCAGAGTCTCAGAGATCCGTTACAAGTCCCAGAAGGGCCAATCACAAGATCAAGTGCATAGAAGATCAAGGACGTAATGCAAGGATTAGTGCAATCTGTCTGGACCGAGCATGCCAATTTACTATACAAGAACCCACCGTTTAAGATGGGATCACAAGAAGAAGAACCTGTTCCACTTCATGTGATACAAGCTACGGAGAAAAGCACAACCTAATATTTTGAATTTTAATATTCATGATTATGGGCTTGTTGGATTATTTAATTTGTTGGATTTTTGCTTTTAATTATTATAAGAAGCATAAGGATTTGGGCCTAAGTAATTTCGACCAACCCATGATTAGATTTAGTTAGGTTTAGTTTTGGCTAGCACATGTTGTCCCACATTGCTTAAAAATAAGGAATTTCCTCCAACCTTCTCTTATATAAAGGAGCCTCCATGTATTATTTTGACATGAATAAAGTAAAATATAATTTTCTTTGAGAGAAAGTTTCTCTTGTAGTTCTTGAATGAACTAAAGGACTTATCAAGGTTTCTTCCTTGTGGTGTCCTAACTACAATCTTGGTTCTTGAAAGAAGAGTTCTGCGGGTCAAGATTTGTTCCTTAACTTGATTTTGATGTTTTTGGGTTTATTTCACTTTGTTCGTGGATTTAAGGGGAAATTCTTGCGGGTTCACATCACAAATCTCAGACAATATAAATTTGTAGTCCTCAGCAGTTAAAACAATTTCTAAATTCCTTTTTTAGTCTACATAGTTTGGTCCAATTAGTTTGTTTTCTTTGAATATTAACGCAAGTAGATTGAAAACCATTTTAATCATGAGAATCACATAGTTAAAAAAAATAGCTGTTAATTATGATGAGCAAAATTTTAAATTTATTTTAAAATTGGTTCTCTCTACCATTTAAAAACAAATTCGCCAACAGCCTAGTACCATGTGAATAGCATGCCTCGATGGGAGAACGTTTACTATCCATCGTTTGTCCAAATAAGCTAATTTCTATTAATTTTACTATCTAAAAAACTAACCCTGCCAACTAAAATTAAATAGCTGACATAACTTTGGTCCAGTATATAATAGCAGTGATTCAGATGGAGAGGATACTATTATTTATAGCTAAGTATTAACCATCACCTAATCTCGAATCAATCGCTTCACAATAAACCCTTCAGATAGAGAAGTGATTCACACTAATAACTATCCATAATTATCCCTAAAGAAAGTTCGTAATGGCGATACCGCAATTAATCCTGTCCGATGGGTAGGAAGACCTTACTGCGAATACGCAGAATTAATTACATCACCTACAAACTAGTGATGGAGACCGCGGAATTTATCTATGATTAAATTCTCTTTCCCACTTAGATTTTTAAAATATTTTTGATGGTTATAAAAAATCGTTTAATTAAAATAAACTTATTAATTTTAAAAATCATACGATCTGAAAGATTTTGAAACATCTTTCCGTGTACACGATCCAAAAGATTTCGATTTGTCAAACCATCTTTTCGTATTTTAATGCGTAACAAATAAAATAACTGATGAATGCACAGTTTTTTCTTTAACTATACAATTAAGGTAGTAATTAAAGGTATTCAATTATTTTATTTTTACGTTACACATTTTTCAAAAATAATAATTTATTACAATTAAATATTTTTTTATTTAATTAATCTAAAATTTGAAATTAATTTTTACGTTTTTTAAAGATATCCGATTTAATAAAAATCATCTTAAACATTTTATTTTGTAAAAATAAAATATTTAAAAAAATTATTTAATTAAAAAATTTTAATTTTATTTTTGTTTACAAAATTTTAATTAAAACTGAATTTTTTGAATTAATTAAATTAACAGGAATATATGAAACAGATATACATCATCCACGTAATTTAAAAGAATATAAATCTAAGATATGAATATATCTCGATTTTATGATCAAACAAAAACTCTGATGAGTTTAAATCTCATGTTCAAAGATAAACTGTATTCTTTCAATTCTTTTTTTAACCAGTTTTCGACATCCAAATTTCATCAGGATTCCTCGATATGTAGTGTTATACATATACAACACTCCTAAACCTCGAACATATCAGAAAACACCAGACAAACAGTCCCAAAACAGCACCACCACCGCCGGACCACCGGCGCCGCCTATTGCCGCCCCTTCAGTCGGTTTTTGTCCCCTCTCCCGAACTCCATTCTTGACCCCATTTTTTTTTAAAAAAAATAGCTTATGAAAAATACTATTTTTCTATAAAAACTCCGATTCAAAAAAAACTCAAAAAATAGCTTTCGTTGGCCGTCAAAACAACCCCGCCGCCCAACCTTCACCGCTGCCCATTTAGGCTTTTTCAGTGATGGTTTTGGTTCATGTTTCTTCCTGTTTTTAGTACTGATATCCAGCAACATATTGTCTTGAAGAAAGCCTCAAAAACAGTTCCAAAATAGCCCGGTGCCGCCGTCAAATTCTACCGCCTATTTTGCCGCTGTTTTTGCTCTAATTGTTTTCATTATTTTAGACTGTTTTTCTAGTTAGTTTTACTGCTGTATTATGCCACAAAGATTACTCAAAAAATAGTCATAAAAAAGTCTCGAAAAACTATTAAAAACGACCCCAAACCGCCACAGGCAAAGCTGCTGATGGTGGTTGTTTTATTGATTTTTCTCGACTATTTTGCAACCTATTTTGCTACTGTTTTTAATGCATAAAACCTGTAGAAACTTACTAAAAAAACTATTGCAAAAATGTTAAAAACTCACCGTGATCCGTGGCCTAAAAAACCTAAAACCACCACCGGTGCTGTCGCATGTTCTTTGTGTTCTTGAATATTCAAACCAGTTCTTAAATATTATAAACAATATTTAAAAATAAATAAAAACTTTTACATCTAAAACTTATATGCCATAGGCTCACAATCGAACTAAAAAAGCTTAAACTATCACGATCAACTCTCGTGATTAAAAATTAATTAAATTATCATTCAAACCATTCAATCAAACATGAATATAGCAATAATCATAAAACTAGGATTAGAATGTTTGCAAAACAAAGTTAGCACAGCTCTAAATCTACCTGGCCCCTAGATTAACCGAAAACAAAATCAAAACGGCTCTAATACCAATTGTTGGAGGCAAACTGCTAAGATCATTGATTTGTAAATAATTTTTTGAAAAATAAAAATTGGACAGCCAATCCCCGAAATAGGCTCTAGATAAAAAAATTTTGATGTCGAACGATCAAAAATAAAATTCGTGCCACCACAGTTAATTCAGATAAATACCTTTTGGTCGATTCTTCAACTACGAACTTTAATTTTTGAGTTGAAGCTCCGGCCAGTTTTTCTACTGTATTTCCAATGCAATTCTCGAACGTAGTGTGAGCTATGATATTTCAAGAATTAAAATCGACAAAACCTGGACAAGTTTAGTCTTAAAAGACAACTTATGATTTTGGTTCAGCCTACTCGCATATTTATAGGGTTACAGCAGGAACCCGTGGAGTAATTATGATACAAACTTCCAGTGTAACCCAGACTTCTAGTGTAACACGCTGGGTGGGTATCTGGGTTACCCACCCAATGAGATGACACCTTTTAGCCATATGAGATGTCTCATCTATCAAATAGATTGACACTTACGTATTCTTGAATGAGAATATTTTGTGTTGACCCCAATTGATATTTGAGTCGACACCAAAGTCAAATTGAGTCGACACAAAATCACCGAGGGTTCCTGTACTTTTTAGTGTCAACACCAAAGGTAATAGGAGTCAACACAAAAAGGCCCTCTTGGAAATCTGAAGAATAAAATGATTCAACACCAAAACTATTTGTGTCGGCATCGTTGTGTTGGTGAGAAGAATGCAGAAATAGTGTCGACACCTACGAAGATCTGAGTCGACCCAATCACTTAAAGAACCATGCCCTAGATGTTTTGTGTCGACCCAAAAGCAATGTGTCGACACCTGCGACGAAATTTAAAATACGCGGCAAAGCTCAAAGATTGAATTTTCGGCATTTAATGCTCTCACCTACCTCCAACGGTCATGAATCCTCAAGAACTTATATAAGGAGTTACTCCTCAACATTTAAAACATCTGGAGACCTATATTCACTGTTGTATTCTTGATTCAAAGTCAAAATCCTTTAAGCTCTCATTTATTGTTCATAACTCCAACTCTTGTATCTCATCTCTTTACTTCTCATTTATTGTCAATCATTTTTGTAAAGAGAGTGAGTGATTATCATTAAAACATCCCATTTATTGTATCCAATGGTGAGTCACCCTTTGTCCTTTAAGTGAGTGGGCAAATCTCATCAAAGAATAACTCAAGAGATTAGAAGAAAAACATGGGCGTATTTTTCGTAGGATCGTCTTAAAGTTGTAAAAGGTTTTGAATGCACTCGTAAGCATTCTACATTAGTGAAATTCTCAAGGAAAGTCTTGAGGAGTGGACGTAGGCTTGAAAGAAGCCAAACCACTATAAATCTTAGTGTCTGGTTCATTTTTTCTATCCTTAACCTCCTTAATATTTGCATTAATTTATTCTTTGATTATACTTGCTATATTTGTTTGCAATAGTAAAAAGTTTTTAAAATTGTTATTATCTTTCTAAGACCTAATTCACCCCCCCCCCCCCCTCTTGGGTTGCTTAGAACTAACAATTAATATCAAAGCTTGGGCTCTTGTTTTTTTTTACGTAACAGTCTAAAAGTTTATATGGCAACAACTAGTATCGGACCTATCCAGTTTGAAGGTCAGTCCACCAATAGACCTCCCTTGTTCAATGAAACAAACTATAATTATTGGAAGGTTAGAATGAGAATCTACATTCAAGCCGTAGACTATGACATTTAGAGGGTTATCATAAATAGACCCAAAAGACCTACCACGACCATTGAAGGAACAATCGCTCCTAAACCAGAAAATGAATGGACCGAAAATGACATAAGAGAGATTCAAAAGAATGCTAAAGCTATGAATCTCCTATATTGCTCTCTTGGCCCAAATGAGTTCAATAGAATCTCAACATTTGACACAGCCAAATAAATATGAGATAGACTTGAAGTTACCCATGGGGGAACTAACCAAGTCAAGGAGTCCAAAATAAGCATGATTGTTCATAACTATGAATTATTTAAAATGAAGCATGATGAAATCATTTCTAATATGTTCACTAGACTTACTAATATTATAAATGGACTAAAATCTCTTGGCAAGATTTATTCTAATAAAAAAATGGTGAGAAAAATTCTTAGGTGCATGCCTAAGAACTAGAAAGCTAAGGTCACAGCTATCCAAGAAGCTGAAGACCTCAACACAGTCTCAGCTGTGAGGAACTTCTTGGATCTCTCATAACTCATGAGATAAATATCAAGATGGACGATGAAGATGACAACAACAAGAAGAAAGTCATTGCCTTCACGTCTTCAACTCATGACGATGAATTCGATGAAGGCACCTCAAGTGATGAGAATAAAGACATGGCCCTCATCACGAAGAAATTTAAAAGGTTTCTTAGAAATAAAAAATAAGGAGAAAGAAGGTTCTTAAAAAAGGATGGACACAAAGGTGAGCCTAACAAGTTCAAGGGTGATTCAAGCAAATTAAAAAACGATCACAAAAAAAACGAGATCATTTGCTACAAATGCAAAAAGCCCAGATATGTCAAGGCCGAATGTTCTCAACTCAAGAAGCAATTCAAAAAAGATTTTAAGAAGGCTATGATAGCCGCATGGGGCAAAAGCGATGATAGCAGCACTGAAGATGAAAGGAAAGAAAATGAGGTTGCAAATCTTTACCTCATGGCTAAGGAAGATGACGAGATAACTCATGACCCTTTCTCCTTAAATCAATTACAAAGTGCATTTGAAGATTTGCATGATGAACTGAGAAAAATAGGTGCTAAGAACTCTATTCTAAAAAAGTTAGTTCTTTCCTCATCATGTGAAATTAAAATCTTGAAAGATGAAAAACTTGCTTTATCAAAACAAATTTATGTTTTGAAAGATGAAAACAAGGTTCTAATGAAAACATTGAAAACCTTACTAAAACTGTCAAAGCATTCTCTAATTACTTAAATGCAACTTATTTTCACTGCTATGAGCATGGATACACTGTCACACATTGTCCACAAAGAAAATCTTTTAATTTATCTGTCAAGAAGATTTGGGTTCCTAAGGGAACACATTCTCAAGAAACTAACTCTAAAGGACCCAAAAAGATTTGGGTACCAAAAATCAAAAATTGATCTTCCTTGTAGGTATGTTTCAAGTTCTCATTCAAGGAGGGGATGTGTTACCTTGATAGCGCTTACTCAAGTCACATGACAGGCGACAAATCGATGTTTGCATCTCTCAAACCAAAAGATGGTGGATTTGTAATATTTGGAGACAATAGGAAAGGAAAAATCATAGGAATTGGTTGTATCGGTAAAAAAATTTCCCCTTCTATTGAAAACGTTTTTCTTGTTGATGGTTTGAAATATAACCTTCTTAGCATATGCCAACTTTGTCACAAAGGCCACATGGTTGTCTTTGATCATGCTGAGTGTATTATTGAAGATTCAACAAATAACAAAGTTATTTTTGAAGGTCATAGGCATGAAAATGTTTGCACATTCAATCTAAATGACCTTTCTAAAAATGACACCAAGTGCTTAGCCACCTTGAGTGAAAATAGTTGGTTGTGGCATAGAAGGCTTGGGCATGGACAAATGAACTTGATTTTCAAACTTCTAAAAAAAGAATTTGTGATTGGGTTACCACAAATCAAATTTAAAAAAGACAAAGTGTGTGATGCAAGCCAACAAGGAAAACAAGTTAAAAGTTCTTTTCATTCTAAAAATGAGATTTCAACTTATAAGCCCTTACAACTATTGCACATGGACTTATTTGGTCCAACAAGGACTCTAAGCCTTGGAGGCAAGACATATGCATTTGTTATTGTTGATGACTTCTTTAGATACACTTAGGTGCTTTTCTTAGCTCATAAGGATAAAGCCTTTATCTCATTTGCAAAACTATCTCGGAGAGTTCAAAACGAAAAAGATTTTTAAATCACAAGTATCCGAAGTGATCATGGTAGAGAATTTAAAAACAAAAATTTTGAAAAGTTTTGTGATGAAAATGGAAATAACCATAACTTCTCCACTCCTAGATTCTCTCAACAAAATGAAGTTGTTGAGAGAAAGAATAGGACCTTGGAAGAAATGTCTAGAACTATGCTCTGTGAAAATAATCTACCACGATACTTTTGGACCGAGGTTGTCAACACAACTTGTTTTATCATGAACAGAGCTATGATACGAGATTCTCTCAAGAAAATCCCATATAAGCTATGGAATGGAAAAAACCTAACAACAACTATTTTCACACCTTTGGGTGCAAATATTTTGTTTTAAATAACAACAAAGAACTTTTGGGCAAGTTCGACGCACAATCTGATAAAAGTATTTTTCTAGAATATTCTCTATCTAGTAAGGCCTATAGAGTCTTCAACAAAAGGATCCTGGTTGTTGAAGAATCTATACATGTGGTATTTGATGAAGCTAACCTTGGTTTTTCAAAAGAATTTTGTGAAGATAATTTAATTGACATAGAAAAAGGTGTTGAAGACATCTTCATTAAAGACCAAGAAGAGCCAAATCATGAGAAAGCTTCAAATCCTCAACAAAATGAAGTTCAACAGACTGCTGGACTTTCAAATTCTGAAAATCCAGATTTTCCTGAGGAATGGAGGTATGCTCATGGTCACCCAAAAGACCTAATCATTGGTGATCCATCTCAAAGTATCAAAACTTGATCTTTTCTACATAATATTGGTGGTAATTTAGCATTCTTTTCCCAGACTGAACCAAAATATTTTGAGAAAATCGAAAACGATGAGTTTTGGACCTTGGCTATGCAAGAAGAGCTTAATCAATTTGAAATAAACAAGGTTTAGACTTTAGTCCTAAGGCCTAAAGAACACTCTATTATCGATACAAATGGGTTTTTAGAAACAAAATGGATGAAAATAGAGTAGTTCTTAGGAACAAAACTCGATTGGTAGCTCAAGTTTACAATCAAGAAGAAAATATTGATTTTGATGAGACTTTTGTTCCTATGGCTAGACTTGAAGCCATTAGGATGTTACTTGCTTTTGCATGCTTAAAAATTTTCAAACTCTATCAAATGGATGTCAAAAGTGCCTTTTTAAATAGTTTTATCTCGGAGGAAGTTTTTGTGAAACAACCTCCTGACTTTGAAAATCTTGATTTTTCAAACCATGTTTACGAACTTACCAAGGCTCTCTATGGCTTGAAGCAAGCACCTAGAGCATGGTATGAAAGGCTCAGTAAATTCTTGATTAAAATGAATTTTCTAGAGAAAAAATTAATACCACTCTTTTCATCAAGTCTCAAGGAAATGATATGCTAATTGTCTAAATTTATATAGATGATATTATTTCTTGCGCAACTAACGAATCTCTTTGCAAAAACTTCGCTAAATGCATGCAGGGAGAATTTGAGATGAGTAAGATGGAAAAACTCAACTACTTCCTTGGACTTAAAATCAAGTAAACACAAGAAGAAATCAACATCAATCAAGCTAAGTACACAAAGGATCTATTAAAGAGGTTTGACATGCAAAAAGAAAAACCTATGAGAACCCTGATGTGCCCTACAATAAAACTTGATAAAGACGAAAACGGTAAAGCAATAGATGAGAAACGATATAGAGGTATGATCGGATCTCTACAATACTTAACTGCTAGCCGTCCTGATATTATGTTTAGTGTTTGCATGTGTGCTACATTTCAATCAAATCCTAAAGAGTCACATTGACCGCTGTTAAGCGCATCTTTAGATACCTCTTAGGTACACAAAATCTAGGATCATTCTATCCTAGAGAAATAGCCTTTGAGTTATTTGGCTATTCAGATATTGATTTTTCCAAATGTAAAGTGGATAGAAAAAGTATAAGTGGAACATGTCATGTCACGCCCCAAACTCTAGGTCACCCAAAACACCCACAAACAACACCCAACCCGATGTTTCACTTTCAAGATAAAAAGCATACATGCATTAAATATAGTTTCCAACAGGTTTACAACACATGGTTCTAACACCATAAGCATGTAAAACATTACATGATACAAAAAGTGATAAATAGAAGACTACAGGTCTCCCGCCCCAACCGGCTTCTTCGAATCAACCTGCGTGATCGTATGCACTTAAAAAATATTTTCACATTCCACACCGTGAGCCAAAGCTCAACAGAAACTAAACAAACATGTAATAAAAACTAAACACGCTGATGCGAAAAGATATGGATATTTCGACTCACACGAGCCTCAAAAATAATTTGATATATGTATTATATATTACAATGCTTCACATGCAAACATCGACTCTCACGAGCCCCACATGCAACACTTGTATGTATCGACTCTCCCGAGTCCCATGAACAATTCTATAAAAAAAATCACGATGATTCATATGCAACACATACAACACCTGCAGCCCACATAACGCAACACATGCAACTCAAGCGACTCACGCAACACATGCAACTTCAGGACCACGTTTCCGTCCCTCAAATTTCCACACATACATGCATCGTCAACCAGAGTTAATATTTACCAGACCACGTTTTCGTCCATCGTTAAACAGAGTTAATGTTTATCGGACTACATTTTCATCCATCAGTAACCACACACATACGCATAAGTAAAACTAGCGTTTTAAAACACACAAGGACCACATATCCGTCCTTCAACATGCATCAATAAAATTAGAGAGTTTTAATGCGTAAAGCCATGAACAAACACTACCTTTCACATAACGACATGACACGCCACAAAACTCGTCATCCACAAACCCGGGAGACTAACAGCCAAAGTAACGAAACCCAACCCCTCAGGCTAGCTCCAAACCTCTCAAAAACTCGATTTTCACAAACGTTTTTCCGAAACACTATCTTTACCAAAACTAGCCTTTTATAAAAAGAACCACAGACCCAAACACGGCACGTACCCAACGATGTATAAACACCAAGTTTAACAAAACCACGTCATCCCCGAAGACAACAACAAACAAATATAAACCCCCAAGGCCCCACCACGACTAGCTAGAATAAGGTACGACAAGCACCCCTCTTCAGGAGTTTAGTCGACTGAAAGGCTACTGGAGGAGAGTCAGTCAACTGAAACCCCCCAATCAGTCAACTGATAGCCACACTATCGACCTAGTCGACTGGATCACCCAGTCCAATCGACTGAACTACGACGGGAACGAAACCCTAGCTACGGAAACAACCCTTCAACCCCAAAATCGACCCAACCAAACTCCCTTTTGATAACCACAGACATACACAAGCCCAAAACTACAAAGAAAAACCGTAAAGAACACCTTAAAACCCTTTTTGTCTAACCAAAAGCAACCAAAAATGATTTAGGAATAAAACCTGACTTTTTGAAACGTAAAATAACTTTTCATGCATTTTTAAACGGTAAAAACACATAGGATTTCGTGTAATACCCCTTTAAGACATGAGAGTCTAAGATCCTACATTGTTGAGTCAAAAACTCGACGCCTCAAAAAATGAACCCCATCAAAATGAGATTCCATCTGAATGAACGCAAAGCCCTCGGTGTAGATAGCAAGGATCCGCTACTCGATCACCAAAAACCAAGCCCCTGAGCCCACCAAAAGCTAGAGAGAAGGTAGAGGTTTTAGTTTGAGAAAAAGAAACTTAGTTCACAAGTTTTGGAAAATATCTCCTAAATATCTAAGGGTTAGATATTTATACGCCCGGCCCAAAAATATCTTCTTCTTTTTTAAACCTTGCATCACAACACCCAATGGCCCCGGGATCCAACCCAACTTGCATTTCTAAACCTAAACATGCATAAAAACACATACAAACATGTTATATGAAAACAAGAAACGACACACCAAAACGTCGCAAAAAAAATAAAACGGGTCAGGGTCTCACAACTCTACTCCCTTAAAAGAATTTCTTCCTCGAAATTCACCACAAGGTTAAAAGAAAATAATCCCGTCGATCGAAATCAACACAGGCACGAGAGGTGGTCAGCCAAACCATTCCTAGGATAAGGTCAAACATGGTCATGTACTCTACTCTAAACAATGGCCAACTACCTCAAGACACAGGATCTACCAACTTGTCCCAACACTATATCCTCACCGACCGAGGTCTCAACACAGCAGACCACCCACAGAGTCCATCTCCCACTCCACAACAGATGAAATAAAGAAACACAATATTCCCATGACGATAAGAATACTGGCCCAAAGTTTGCACACTAAGAAAGTACCTCTTCTTACGGGAGGAATAGCTGCATAATTAGGCACAACCGGTGCCTTACAAGAACTCAGTTCTGTGAGGGCATACACTCAGCTCTGTGTCATTCTGGTATGTCCACCATAACCTTGGACTATCGGCTGTGGTACTGACTGAACTGAGGTACCCCGGTTTATCACCCTAAAAATTTGCACTGCTAGCTGCTATTGATAAACTTGTCGGTCATGCGCCAGTGGAACGACCGGTGCACCGGCTGTGCTCGGTACACTGCCTCCTTGAGGGCAGTTCATGTGAATATGCCCTGGTTGACCACACCCAAAACAAACTAGCGGCTCCCTCTGCTGCGACTAAACTTTGGGACTACCTCAACTGTGGGCAATCTACCACACGATGCCCAGGCTGCCTACACCGATAACAGATCAACTCCCTCTGCTCTGACCTCCCAAACAAAGCCACCAATGGTGCAGGTGCAGAAAACTGTTGTGGTAATCCAGATGGATGAAAGCTAGGGCCAGAGGACCTCTACCTCTTGCTGGAGTGCCCACTTGACTATGCCTCTGTCCCACCATGCGGTGGCCTAACCTCCCTGAAACCCCGAGTCTCGCTCAAGGTGTTCTCGATCATTGCTGCCGACTCCACCAGCTTTGGAAAAACACGTGCTCCCTGATCGCCAACCTCAAACCCCGCTCAAACCTCCTCAAACGCAACTCGTATATTCCCACCAACTCCAGTGCAAATCGGGACAAAGTGGAAAATCTGGCCTCATACTGCACAATATTCATCGCCCCTTGAGTGAGAGCATAAAATTCCTCTCTGTATAAATCCCTCGAAGAAGCCAAAAAGTACTTCTCCAGAAAAACTCCTGTGAAAGCTGCCCACGTGCCCTCCACGGTATTTTGGGCGTATTTTCACCACTCATGGGCATCCCCTCTCAGCTGGAAAGCGGTAAAAGAAACCCTCATATCATTCTCAACTATCGGCAACGTATCTAGAATCCAAGTCACGAGTTCGAACCACTCTATAGCTACTGTAGGATCAAGATCCCCAGCGAAGGTAGGAGGGTCAAGACGCCTGAACTCTCGCATCGCCACAGTCGCCCTCGACTCAGCTTCTCTCTCTCTCTCTAGCAGTCTCAACTGGCTGATGGATGGAGCCTACCATCGCACGCAGCAACTCTATGGCATCTATGGGTCCTTGGGGAGCATTTGCATCCCCAGCATCAAGGATTGGCATATCCCCTTGACCTAAACCACGGCCACGGCCTCCACCAGGACCTCGTCCTCTTCATGCAGACATCACGTCCATATGAAAAGAATACAGAACATAAGTTATAGCACATCACATGAACATAAGCATTAATCACATCATCATGTTAACACTAACCACACATTCATGCTAATCAAACCCCACATACCGAGGAGAACCAACAAGAGTGACGCGTCAATTTAGATAACCTACTTAAATTCCTTACCAAAAAACATGTCAACCAAACGCATTTCTAACTCAACTTCCAAACTTGTTAACCCAAATGCCCGAAGGCGAGACTGATTAATCCAAATTCCTTACCAAAAAACATGTCAACCAAACGCATTTCTAACTCAACTTCCAAACTCGTTAACCCAAATGCCCGAAGGCGAGACTAATTAATCCTAAGGTTCGACCCCCATGCTCACATATACACATCATTCACATATTCAAGAAATGATCGTACTCATGTTATCAAACATCTAAACACATACAATCAAGCACACGCAATCAACCTCAAAAGGTGATGCACCCTCTTCTCACGTCTCTTAGGTATTCGAACTCAGAGCTCTAATACCATTCTGTCACGCCCCAAACTTCGGGTCACCCAAAACACCCATAAATAACACCCAACCCGATGTTTCACTCTCAAGATAAAAGGCATACATGCATTAAATATAGTTTCCAACAGGCTTACAATACAAGGTTCCAACACCATAAGCATGTAAAACATTACATGATACAAAAAGTGATAAACAGAAGACTACAGGTCTTTCGCCCCAATCGGCTTCTTCGGATCAACCTGTGTGATCGTTGTACCTAAAAAATATTTTTAAATCCCACACCATGAGCCAAAACTCAGCAAAAACTAGACAAATATGTAATAAAAGTTTAACATGCTGATGAGAAAAGATATGGATATTTTGACTTACACGAGCCTCAAAAACAGTTTGATATATGTATGTATATATTACAATGCTTCACATGCAAACATCGACTCTCACAAACCCCACATGCAACACTTGTATGTATCGACTCTCCCGAGCCCTATGAACAGTTCTATAAAAAAACAAACACGATGATTCATACGCAACACATACAACATGTGACGCCCCATTCTCTGAGCATGTCGGGACATACATAAATATAAGTAAAGGAATATTCTAGCCATTCATTCATATTTATATACGTTAGTTATTACATCATACATGAGTTCTAAACCGTTCAAAGTACTTAAATATTACAGTTTCACCGAGAAAATTCAAAAATTACACTGAGCACGAGAGAACTGAATATAAGAACAAAAGCAGAGGTCTCGACTCCTCAGAATGCATCAACGGGATCCACGTGCTCTTGGAACTCACCTTGTTCTTCAAACCCTTCTTCTCCCTCTGGGATGACTTCCTCCAAGAACTCCTCCTTACCTGTGGCGCGAATGCCATGAGCCAAGATCCAGAAGCAAAACACTCCAACCTTCTAACTAATCTCATGGCACAAAATTCACTATAACACATACCATATAACATAAAAGCCAGTTTATAGTCAAGGAGATAGACAAATTTATGACATAATAGCAGATAAGACAATAATCATGCGTGTATGAAATGCAGATGCCCAACTCAACATGCACCCAAATTATAACAGGAATTCCACACCGGGAATCACCAGAGTAGACTTAATGGGACTTGATCACTAAAGCCATCATCGTGCCTCGTTGCGAATGGTAAATGCATCGCCGGGCTTCATGCCACAGCTGTTTTACTAAATGAAAACGGCATGGGGGATGACCAACCAAAATATTCAACCACCCTTATCCATGCCAACAATTATATGCACACAAAACCCACCTTAAGATGCGTGATGCGCCGGTGTCAACCCAAAAGTCCAAGAGAATTCAAAAGACATTTTACACTATACAAAGTACCAAAATGAGGGATTTAGGACTGCCATTAATTGGGCTCTTCTCCGAAGTTACCACCGCAATGGGATTAGGTCCGCCGAATTAGGCTCTTCTCCGAATTACCCTTTAAAATATCACAGCAATGGGGTTTAGGTCCGCCATTAATTGGGCTCTTCTCCGAATTTACCATCGCAGTGGGATTAGGTCCGCCGAATTAGGCTCTTCTCCAAAATTACCCAATTTGCCCGTATCATAACTCAAGGAACGCAGAATCAAGGAGATATCAAAACCAAAATGCTAGAGACAAACCCATAGTGCCTAACAGTATTCATGATAAACCACTTGTAACACCAAGGACGAACCCAGGGTGTATAAACTAATTTTGTAACACCGAGAACAAACCCAGGGTGTACAAAGGAAATACATCCCAAAATATTATTTAAAAATGGCAACCAGGGACACCCTAGATTTAGAACCAAGAAAAACAGTCTCAACACAGCCCATCCCAACAACGGTTTGAACAGATGGACTCCAATATGCCAGGATGCAAGTGACAATGTCAATAATGTATGGTATGGATCTCAAATACAACCATCTATAGCATGGCATCAACTAGCATGGCAAGATTCATGGTTCAACGCGCAAAGTATAAGGTACAAGTATGTGAAACACAAGCCACGATTCTCAAGATATGATTCAAATATGATAGCATGAGTTCTAAATCATCATACATTCACTTAAAAATACTAATCAACTAATTCAAACCAATAATCATATAAAAACTTGGGTCTCATAATAAAGGGTAATTAACATACACTTAACAACTTTTAAAGCAAAAAATTAAGTATTAAATTAAAAGGGCCGACAAGATTTTGGGGTATCTAGACTTGGAATCAAGCTATAATTTTTATACACCATTTAGATAAAAATATTTTCTACAACTCTCATGTTTAACACTAAAGCCAAATCCTAAAGAAAATGGGTGAACATTTTATCCTAAGCAAAAACAGTTCAGCACTTACTCCAGATTTTATCCAAAATGACGCTTCTGTTTCTCTCAGTTTTGGGATATCAAATGAAGTCCAAATGATCCCATTTTTTAGTATGTCCTAATTTAACAAGTTTCCTACAAGTTTCATGTTTAGAGCTAAGGGCAGTTGTTTGAAACCAGTTAGAGTTTTTGGCCATTTTAAAAAGTAGGTTCTGTCAGCCGCCAAAACTCAGCAGAGCCGGTTTTGGACAGAGGGTTTAAAATAGTTTTTGGGTATCATCCCGAGGATTTTAGGTCTGATTTTTGGGAAGAAAGTACTTAAATATGTTATCTACTATATTCATGTAGACCACTTTTGGAATAGGTCACTAAAAATAGATGTTTTCGGCTATATAATAATATGTGACAGAATGTTCCTCACGGGCTGAAATTCAACAGATCATTTAAAAGGGGTTTTGACTTATCAAACCCCAATATTTTGTTCTCATTTTTTGTGGATAGATAGATATATATGTTATATACAACTTTCATGTTTTTACCAAAGTTCGGATCTCATTTTAAAATAGGGTTTCCAAGTCGGTAGTGTTGATTGGTCAGAAAATGACACACTTTGGTAAAATTACAATATCTTGAGTTCTGATTATGAAAATGAGTTGAAACCAACTTTGGATGAAAGATAACACAAAACGATAACTCTGGACATAAAAATCATATTTAGATTAATTTTATACATTGAGTTATGGTATTTCAAATCTTAGGGCAGAAACATCAAAGTTCTCAAAAATTAAGCCTCTTCGGGTTCAAGTCCTCTACGTATATCATGTCAAATTTTTGTTTCATTTCTTTGTATGCATGTATTTTAGACTTTAATATCAAGGCTCCAGCACTCTTAGAAGTCATCAAACTCAAAGATAACAACACACAACAACATCTCCTATCATTCATAAACAAAACAGTCCCAAATTTCCAACTACGACGCCTTTTCAGTTTGATTTCAGTTCTTGATATTTAGAGTGTTTAAAGGGATGGGATGAGGGATATTTTGAGGGATCTTAGATACAAGGTTTAAAGGTTTTATTTACATGTTTGGGAGATCAAAAGATGGTGGAAAACTTAGTAGGACTTGGCTTTTGAAACCATGGTCTCCAAAGACCCCTTCCTTGGATCCCTTCTTCTTCTTCTTCTTCTTCTTCTTCTTCTTCTTTCTCCTCTCAAACTCCCATGGACCCTCAAGAACACTTAAGATCTGGTCTCTCTCCCTCTCTCTCCACCAAAATATTCAAGGGGAAGAAGGTGTTTGGCCTTAGTTTATATAGAAAAAGTTAGGGAGCAAAGTAATTAATACTTTAGTACTTTTTCTTCATTTCACATGGGCTAATTTATTGTAGTTCAAGTTGTTAGGGGATAAAATCAAATTTTTTAGAAGCTAAACACAGCTAGGGATCAGTTTGGGGGCACAAAAATCTGATCCCCCATCAATCAAGGGATTTATCTTGATTTTCGTGCCAATTTGTGCAAGAAAATACATTAAAAGTTAATTTGATATATCTTTTTGGTGTCTTTTCTTACTGAGACCTATTATTTTAATATATTTATGAGAAATATATTATTTTCATGTATTATCATAGTTTTCATAGCAATTAGTTAAATATATGTAGTATTTTAAGTCAAATTAAGCTATTTTGGTAATATGTGACTTTTTAACTTATTTTGTCGTGTATGAACTTTAATAATGATTTGTTTATTTTTATTGACCTATAACACTATATTATTATGTATATTACTTGTTCAATAAGTATTGGATCATCATAATACTTAATTTAATACATTTC
>JAUMHN010204801.1:0-21119 GCA_032360265.1 Heliamphora ciliata
GTGTTTGTCTTATGGATAAGGAAATTAGTGTTGAGACATAGAGTTCCATCTATAATGATCCATTGTGTATTGTCAACCGTTGTATGCAGCTTGCTCTGGATTATGTCGGTACAGTTATGCCTCTAACTCTCGACAACGTGGAAAATTTGTTGGAACCTTGTGGCTGGAGTACTCATGTGATGTAATTTTGACAGTCATATGTGAATCTGGATTCGTGTTTTGTTTGGAGCTTTGAACTACTCAGAGTTTTTAAAGTGTGAAGAATGGATAACCGTTCGAAAGAAAGATGTGCATGTATATGATAGTGATGAGGAGTGGGGGCAATACAAGTGCAGAAGATTACAAATTGTTTAATCTGAGGTATGGTAGACTTGGAAGACTGATGGATATGTGTATGGCGTTATGAAGAAGGATGCGATTCAGTTTGTATTGGTGGGTGTGTACTTGTCAGGTGTTTGATCCCTGTCATGCGCTTAACCCTGGTGATTCATGGGGTTCAGGTGGCAGTGTCAACTTCGATGGTTAAAAGACTAGAATGATGAAGTGCAAGTGGTGGTCTGGTTTTAAATTTTTGATAGTTGGTTGGCCATAAGGGGCATGGGTGATTGTTGGAGGTAACACATGGAACCCTTGTGCACAATGTCTGATTTGGCAACATGTATTTGGGTTGGAAGAGTAATCCTCGGTATACATTGGAGTACAGTAGTGAGTTAGACCTTAATATGATGAAGTTGAGAAATCTTTGGGATGGTGAAAACCTATGCTGCATAATGCTGTGTAAGGATGTTTAGCCTTCGAGAACATATATGTAACGTGAGATAATGGTCATGGAGGGATAGTTGGTGATCAACAACGGAGTGGTTAACTGTAGCTCTGGTGTGAATTTCGGGTAAGAACTAACGTTGTCTTAAACAACGAACCATTTTAGATTGGTTAAGCCCGAAAGGAGTAAATTTCAATGAACATGAAGGCTTCTAATAGTTGTGAATATTCTTCTACCGAGATTGGGCCTAATGGTAGTCTAGAACTTTTGGATAAGAGGCGTGTTAGCATCCGTGAGTCCTATTATTTTGAAAGAATGATCAAGATTGTGGACTAAGAAGGGCGTTATGTAGATCGAACAACTAGAGAAGTGTGAAAAGTGATATTAAGATTAAAGGACAGTTGGTGTAACCTAAGACGAATTTCGGGGACAAAATTTCCAAAGGGGGGAAGGTTGTAAGGACCTAGTACCTGTCTATTTTATTCTTTTATATTTTTGGTAAGAGAAGAGAAGAAATTAAAATTGAGGGTGGGTGTCATAAAAATTTGCTCGTTATCGGTTGACTTAACGATATGTGAAAGTGAAATTAAGATACCTAGTAATGAATGATATTGTTATGGCTGTGTTAATGGATAATTAATGGATAATTTGAAATACCAAAATATGAGCAAAGTTGGGAGTTTGAGATGAGTTTCTGGAAAATTCGCAAAATTCTGCTTCAGGGGTCACCACTCGAGCGGACTATCAGAAGATGTTTAGAGTATTCTCGAATATTGGAGAAAGTTGGGGTTTATATAAATGTGTGTATATCCCACGTGAGAGAGAGGTAGAGACCACTCTCATATCATCTCATCCCCTCCTCCCTTCTCCTCCCTTCTTCTCTCTTCTTCTTCTCCTTCTTCTTCCTCTCTTTGAGAGAGAGAGTGAGAGAAAAACCCAAAAACCCTAACCCTTCATCACTCAAAGTGAGGCTTTAGGACTAGATTAGGAGTAACCAAGGATGGAAAACAAGCTTTGGAGCAAGGAAATTGAAGATAAAGCCCAAGGAGCTAAGATCTCTCAACACCTAAACCCTAGGAGGGAGAAATCTAAGGAATATCAAGCTTTTGTGCAAATCCAAGGTAGGATCTAGATTCTCTCATACGTTTTTATTGATTTGGGTCGATATATTGCTTACATACATAAAAATCAAGTTGATTTCATATGAGATTTGAATATTTGATAGATGTTTGTGAGTATAATTGGGTTTTATGAAATTGGGTGGTTTAAGAAGTGATTTACCTTGATTGGTTGAAGAATTGTGATACAAAAGAGGGTTTGTGAAACTTTAAATCCAATGTTTTGAGTTGAAAAATATAAATTTGAAGTATAATTGTGAAGAGAATGCATATTGGGGTTTAAAAATCAAAACAGGGGCGAATCTAGGTTTTTCTCGAACGGCAGCACGCTCAAGCGGAGCCCTGTCCGCTCGAGCGCTCAACTGGCAGAGAGTTGGGCGCTTGAGCGCCCGACGTCTGCTCATGTGGACTGACTGCGCAGGGCCAACTTTGTTCGATCATATCTCCCTCATCCAGACTCCGAATTGGGTTTTTCTTATACTCAAATCGAAGCCCCAGAAGTCCACTTTCCAACAAGACTACTCTCACAAAAAAATTCAATTTTTAGAAAAAGTTATGATCAAAAGAGTGAGGGTATGTCAAAATTTCAAAATCAATTTTGACCTGTTTTTAGCCGAATGATGTGGAAAAACATATTTTTATTCATATTGGCCCTTTTTATTGAATTCCTAGTTCTTTGAGCTTGTGACACATCTATAGATATATCTAGATTGAGTTGGGATGCATGTATTGGACCTATTTATTGAGTTTACTCTTACAATAAGAGCGGATTGATATATATACATAACTATATACACGATGGGTGTATACCTGGTTCAAATAATGTGATTTTTTTTGCTATCAACATTGTGTTATTGGTACTTGGTGATATTAGAGTAACGATATAAACTGTGAGAAACTGCATAATGAGGGCCTGTGGTCCTACGGTGAAAGCTCGTGATGATTCATGCATACTGAGGGGCTGCGGTCCTACGGTGACAGCCCGTGAATTTCACCGTGAAGATTCATGCATAATGAGGGGCTGCGGTCCTACGGTGAAAGCCCGTGAAGGTTCATGAGTAATGAGGGGTTGCGGTCCTACGATGAAAGCCCGTGAATTTCTCCGTGAAGATTCATGCATAATGAGGGGTTGCGGTCCTACGGTTAAAGCCCGTGAAGGTTCATACATAATGAGGGGATGCGGTCCTACGGTGAAAGCCCATAAATTTCACCATGAAGATTCATGCATAATGAGGGGCTGCGGTCCTACGGTGAAAGCCCATAAAGGTTCATGCGTAATGAGGGGTTGCGGTCCTACGGTGAAAGCCCGTGAATTTCTCCGTGAAGATTCATGCATAATGAGGGGATGTGGTCCTACGGTGAAAGCCGTGAAGGTTCATGCATAACGAGGGGCTGCGGTCCTACGGTGAAAGCCCGTGAAGGTTCATGCATAATAAAGGGCTGCGGTCCTGCGGTGAAAGCCTGCGAAAGTTTACATTCAAAGGTTAAATGGAAGCAATTTTGTGTGCGTGGGTGTGTATGTTAAAAAAAATAATGATTTGGATAAATGTGCATGTTTACTCCAGTTGCACCCATTACACCTCACAAATCATGCATTACCTATGAGTTAATCTATATCCTACGAGTTTCGGTTCACATATGTTTACCAAACCATTTCAAGTTCTAAAGACCAAGGATGATACTAAGGCAAGGGATGCTTTGGGAAAGACTAGAAGGAAGATTTTGTATTTGTTTGCATTTTTGTATTATGATTGTATTCAAACCGGAATGAAAAATTGTAATTAAAGATAGTATGATTGTAAATGAACTTTTGAGATTTCAAGCCTTTGTTGTAGATTTGAGATGTACTAAAATATAGTTGTTTAAAGAAAATTGTTATATAATTGGGTTTCTAACTCTATGGTGATTGAAAGTCGTAGATGATGACCCTTAGGATGAACGGTTTGGGTTTAGTTCATGCTTCCCTGAGGGATCGGGGCGTGACAAAACTTGTTGCCCAAGTAAGGCGACCGCCAACTTCCATCATGGCGACCGCCATAGAACTTTGTAGGAACCCTAGCAAACCATAGCAACCGCCAACTCCCATCATGGCACAATCAAACCAAGAACTATTTTTGCACTTTAATTATTTTATCTTACCCACATTCTACGAAGACACTTGATTCACTCATGGCCAAATATAAAAATTATACCCATGAATTCGTATAGTCTCACTTATGCTTCCACACTTCTCATCCAAACACTTATTCCTCCCACGTACTCACACTAAGTTTCTATGCAACTCCACTAGAAACAACAGAATTATATCACCCTTCAACTTCTCATACATAGAGTTCACACATTTCTATAAGAAAATTCTTTCACTATACCAGTAACATCTGCTCACCAATCTAAACAAACTTTCTCTAACGGGTCATATCACAAAAGGTTTTCGAAAGCAACTTTCTTGCAACTCACATCGATACCATAACAGAAATCGAATACCACTCCATAAGAGTTACACGGTCTAGACGCCAAACAAATACAAACTGATACTTTAAGAACCTACCATGTGAATAACTTGGTCTGTCTAAAATGTGGACTACACCCCTCAAATAATCTTTAACGTCAATGGGACTCAGTGTTTCCACAAACTCGTTGCCACCCAAATCCTAGAATTGTTTAACTAAAGAGTTACCGGTCTTTGAAGTGATCTTGATAATCTTGATGACGAAGTCTGTAATCACATGCTTCCATTTTCTCTCTAATCTTTCCAAAGGTTACTCTGTTTCTCTTGGCTTCTATCGTTTGTTCTTGACGTGCTAGTACGTTGGGTTTGAATGTCTCTTCCAATAACTGAATCGTTTTCGCAGGCGGTTGGTCATTCTGGGGTAAAATAAACATGATAAAAGGTATGGTTGAGGTAATTACCTAGTCATGTGATCCATTGTGACTTGGTGGTTAATTCTTCATCAGGCTCTAAACGTTCATTGTTGTGATCAAGATAGTGATGGTAAAAATTCAGACTCTAACATTTTGGTGGGTACGTCAGCGTGATTATTGATGTATATAGACGTACCTCCTTCGCTAGCGTACTAAGATTAATGTGAGTTTTAAGGTTATTTCTCATTTTTCACCTTCTTACTACTGATATGAATCTTTTGCCTCCCGATTTATCGAATGGGTGAGTCTATTATGAACTAGTTTAAGGAAATTTAAATTTTCCATATGGTGGTGTCGAAAATCCTTTGGTGTGAAGCTGTCGTTTCTGACTTTAGATTGTTGATGGAATAATTCTATTTGTCGAGACCTTTGAAAAGATATAGTTAATTGTTACTAACAATTGTTGTTACTCAGAGATTTATGGGGCAAGGTTTTAAAGGTTGACAGTTAAAAACATGTGCGGGGTTAGAATCATCTTAGGGTGGAACCTAGGTGGTTCAAAGATAGGTTAAATGAGGTTAAATGGTCACGATTAAGGCAATTACCTTTGACACAAATTGAGTGGTCATTTGGGGTTCAAATGCAGGTGAAACAAGAGGAGGATAGTGAACACTACTTTAAACAAGTGTCCCCGGAACTAGTCCAGTATAATTAGATTAAGATAAAAGAGATGTTTAAGAAAAAGGGGCAGTCAACTAGATATTTGCCCTGAAGTTACATCGGCCTAACGTACTTCAATTCAAGCATCCAAGTTTACTTCCCTGGTAAAAATTTCAATAGTGTACGAAGAATTTCACAAAATCACTGCAATAGATTGTGGTTTCAGAATCGAGAGAAATGAATAATGGTAGAAAATTTAATCAATGTCGAATGTTCGGAACGGGTACTTGACAAAGAATTGATATCGAGTTCTACAAGAGAAGAGTTAGTTCACGGATGATGACTCGAATCGGAGGAGAATCAAATGCGAATACCGGTCATTATCGAGGCATGAAAACTTAAAGACAAGGGTACTTTCTAGGATTAAATTTCTAATAGGGTTATCAACAAGACTTGGGTGCATAAGAGTTACCGACGAACGACACTTGACGATACCATTGAGGACTGATGATATAAGAATGAAGGACACACAAAACAACTTCAAAAAGTTGACACCAGGGCTTGGGGTAAATGAGAAAAGGACTTATAAGGATGAAGTCGCGGGGTTCTAATGGTGCCTCTCGAGGTGATATCTAAAACTTTTCTTAGTGTGTACTCCTGTCTACCCCCTTAAAATAAGGTAACTCGTTGCATGAATCTCCGACCTTCGATCTCGATTCTCTTACTCGTCTTTTGCATGTAGATTTCTTGCTATTCCCGAACTAGGTATTGTCCTGACACAACTCCCTATAGGACATAGACGCATCGGATTTTAGTTCTTATAATGTATAGATGATAATAATGTTTAATAAAATGCATCCTATAGAGCTCCAACACGACAGAATGCATGGTTTCCCATAACCCAAGGCCTAAAGGTTCACTAAACCTAGGCTCTGATACCAACTGTGGTTCCTCGTCCTCCGGGTATGTCGGGACATATATAAATATAAATAAAGGTATATTCTAGCCGTTTATTCATATTTACATACATTAATCATTATCTCATAAAGGAGTTCTAAACCATTCAAAAGTACATAACTATTACAGTATCACCAAGAAACTTCAAAAATTACACTAAACATGGGAAAACTGAATATAAGAACAAAAGCAGAGATCTCCATTCCTCAGAAAGCACCAGTGGGATCCATGTGCTCTTGGAACTCACCCTATTCTTCAAACTCTTCTTCTCCCTCTGGGATGACTTCCTCCAAGAACTCTTTCTCACCTGTGGCACGAATACCATGAGCCAAGGCTCAGAAGCAAAACACTCTAACACTCTAACCTTCTAACTAATCTCATGGCACAAAATCACCACAACGCATACCATTTAACACCCAGTACAGTTTCTAGTCAAGGAGAGAGACAAATTTATGACATGATAGTAGATAAGTCAATAAACATGTGCATATGAGATGCCGTGTATGAATGCAGATGCCTAACCAAACATGCACCCAGATTATAACAAGAATTCCATGCCAAGAATCACCAGAGTATACTTTCACAGGTATTTGATCACCAAAGCTATCATCGGGCCTTGTTGTGAATAGTAAACGCGCGCCTTGGCTTCATGGCTTAGCTATTTTACTCAATGACAATGGCGTGGGGGTCCACGCCATACTCCAAGCCAACAAATTCAATAAACCATTTCAATCAGTCATATTAGTCATAAATCAAGCAGTTTGTCCCAACTTAAGACTTGTGATACCTTCGCCAGTGTCAACCCAAAATCTAAGCTATCGAAATCAGAATGCTAGCGACGAACCCATGGTGCCCAACAATATTCATGATAAACCATAAAACATTTTCAAAAATGGAAACCAGAGATGCCCTAGACTTAGAATCATGAAAGACAACTCAACATAATCCATCTCGATTATAAATCAACCAATCGAATTCTGAGTGGCACTATTATGTTCCTGTACGTTAGGTTCCCGTACATCAACATTCCTGATCACTTTGGCGTATAGCGGCAGTTCTCAAGATGTGATACGGCTCAAGACGTAACACGGCTCATGACATACATGGCCCAAAGTTAACATATCCAATACAATAATCCAAATGGCACCATTATGTTCCTGTATGTTAGGTTCTCGTACATCAACGTTCCCAATCACTACGGCATATAGCAGCAGTTCGTCTCAAGACGTGATACGGCTTAGGACGTAATGCGGCTCAGGGCATACATGGCCCAAAGTTAACATATCCAATATAATAATCCAAATGGCACCATTATGTTCCTATATGTTAGGTTCTCGTACATCAATGTTCCCAATCACTACGGCGTATAGTGGCAGTTCGGCTCAAGACGTGATACGGCTCAAGACGTGATACATGGCCCAAAGTTAACATATCCACAACGGTTTACACAGATGGACTCCAATATGCCAAGATGCAAGTGGCAATGCCCATGATGTGAAATATGAATCTCAAGTACCACTATCTATAGCATGGCATCAACTAGCATGAAAAAATTCATGATACAACTCGTAATGCATAAAGTACAGGTATGTGAAGCACAAGCTACAATTTTCAAGATATGATTCAACATGATGGCATGAATTCAAAAGTATCATACATTCACTTAGAAATACTAATCAATTAATTCAAATCAAACATTATTTAAAAACTCGGGTCTCATAATAAAGGGTACTTAATTCACACTTCAACTTTTAAGGCCAAAAATTAAGTATTAAATTAAACGGGCCGACAAGGTTTTGGGGTATCTAGATTTGGAATCATGCTATTATTTTTATACACCATTTAGATAAAAATATTTTTTACAATTCTCATGTTTAACACCAAGGTCAAAACCTAAGGCAAAATGGTGAACAAAACATCCTAAGCAAAAATAGTTCAGCACTTTTCTCAAAATTTCACCAAAAACATGCTTCTGTTGGTCTCGATTTTGGGGTATCATATCAAGTCCAAATGAGCCCATTTTTTAGTATGTTCTAGTTCAACAAGTCCTCTTCAAGTTTCATGTTTAGATCTAAGGGTAGTTATTTCGAACAAGTTAGACGTTTTGGCTATTTTAGAAAATAGGTTCTGTTAGCCGCCAAACCTCAGTAGATCTGGCTTTGGACAGAGGGTTTAAAACGGTTTTTGGGTATCATCCCGAGGCTTTAAGGTCTGATTTTTTGGTAACAAGTACTTTAATACAATAGGCACAATGTTCATGTAGACCACTTTTGGAATAGGTCATTAAAAATAGAAATTTTGGGCTACACAAAAATATGTGACAGAAGTGTCCATTGAGGGCTAAAACTCAACAGAGACTTTCAAAGGGGTTTTAACCTATCAAAACTCAATATTTTGTGCGTATTTTGGTGGGTAGATATATATACATGTTATCTACAATTTTCATGTTTTGACTAAAGTTCGGATCTCACTTTAAATTAGGGTTTTCAAGTCGGTAGTGCTGACAGGTTAAAAAATAACACTTTGGTAAAATTGCAATATCTCGAGTTCTACTTATGCAAATGAGTTGAAACTAATTTTGGATGAAAGATAATAGAAACATATAAATTTGGACATAAAGAACATGTTTAGATCAATTTTCTACATTGATTTATGGCATTTCAAATTTCAGGATAGAAACATCTATGTTCTCAAAAATCAAGTCTCTTAGGGTCCAAGTCTTCTACTTATGTCATGTCAAGTTTTTGTTCCATTTCTTTGCATGCTTGTATTTTAGACTTTAATACCAAGGCTCTAGCATACTTAGAAGTTATCAAACTCAAAGATAGCAACATACAATAACATCTCATATCACCCATAAACATAACAGCCCCAAATTTTTGACTACGACGCCTTTTCGATTTATTTTCGGTTCTCAATTTTTAAAGTGTTTAAAGAGATGATTTGAGGGATATTTTGAGGAATATTAGATATAAGGTATATAGATTTTACTTACTTATTTGAGGGCTCAAGGGATGGTGGTATGGAATGACTTAGCTTTAGAAAAACACCTCTTGATTTCTTAGTTCCTTTCTTCCTTCTTTCTTTTCTTTCTTCTCTCAACTCATCCAAACCTTTCAAGAATATTTCAATTCTGGTTTTTCTCCCCCTCTTGCACAAAAATATGAAGGGCAGGGAGTGGTGTTTGGCTTGGTTTATATAGAAGAAGGCTAAGGAACAAGGAGGGAACAAGAAGTACCATGGAAAGACATTTTTTCTTCTTTTTAATTAATGAGATTTGAGTTGAATTGAATGATTGCAGCTTTTGAGAGCTAAAAATTAGATATGGGGAAGATAAATACAACTAGGAGGCTGTTTGGGGGACGAAAACTTGACCCCACATCCATCAAGAGGTTTTGAATTGGTTTGTGTGCCCTTCTGTACAAAAAAATGCATTAAAAATTAATTTGGTGTCTTTTCCTACAAAAACCTATTATATTAGTATGTTTATGATAAATATAGTATTCTCATGTATTATCATAATTTCCATCGCAATTGATTAAATAGAGTAGTCTTTTAAGTCAAATTAAACTATTTTGGCAATATATGACTTTTTGACTTATTTTGTTGTGTATTAACTTAAATAATAATTTGTTTACTTTTGTTGACCTATAACACTATATTATTATGTATATTACTTGTTCAACAAGTATTGGATCATCATAATACTTAATTTAATTTATTTCTCATCATTTTAAGCTAAAAAGAAAGCAAAAAGTCACTTTTTGGCACTCTTCCCAAGTTGGTCTGCCACTAAGGGGTATTTTTGTTATTTTTGATGTTATGTTGTCATTTTTTACTTAATTGTACTTAAATTCTTGATTTAGGATATCCATGTGTCAAATTTTGAGTTTTTAAGACTTTTTGCTGTACTGGGGGAAAAACGGTCAATTTACCCTACTTATGGGGATTTTTTTGATTTTTAATTCATTATTTCATGATATTTACTTCATTTAGAATATTTGAAGACTCTTCGGGTGTTAAGGTTTTGTTGCCTAAGTTTTGGGCCTTTTTAGAATTTTCGGGCCGAACATAAGGTTTTCGATTCGAATTAGGGTTTTGAACCTCGTCCGTACTCTATAGCCTTGTGGACTATCCATCACTAATACTAAGGTCCAAGCAGGGTCACTATATTTTTGGTATCTTAACCTACTAAAATCTATTATATTAATGTGTTTATAATTAACTTAATCTTTTCATGATTTATCATAATTCTTATAGCAATTAACTAAATAAGTATAAGCTTTTAAATCAATTTAAGCTAAATTGACAAAAATTAACTTTTTGACTTATTTATTGTGTAGAAAATTTAAATAATAATTTGTTTACTTTTGTTAACCTATATTATTATATTATTATGTATATTACTTGTATAAAAATCTTGAATTATAATAATGCTTAATTTATACAATTTTTTCTCATTTTTAAACTTAAAAAGGCAAAAAAATAATTTTTTGTGCACAAACCCCAAGGTGGCCATCCATGCAAGGATATTTTTGTCATTTTTGTTATTATTTTGTCTTTTGTTATTTAATTATATATAAATATATGATTTTGAGTGTCTATATTTCAAAATTCAGGTTTTTAAGACTTTTTGTAGTACTATGGGCAAAATGATCATTTTACCCTAATTATGAGGATTTTTTATTTTTTATTTTATATTTTATGTTATTTACTAAATTTAGGCTATCCCGAGACTTCTCTGAGTATTTAAGCTTCTCTTATGAGGATTTGGCCTCTTTAGGATTTTCTAGGTTCAATTAGATTTTCGGGGTAATTAGGGTTTCTCTTATTTATGCAGCGACCTAAGATCTCATTGTCTATCCGCCGCTAATACTAGGGTTTGGATCAGGTTGTTACAATTTGGGTTTTTACAGGCCACGGATTGCGATAAATTTTCAACAATTTTAAAATAATTTTTTTCGATGAATTTTTGCTGTATTTATGCATTAAAAACAGCGGTAAAAATAAGTCAAAAATAGTAAGAAAAAATAGCAAAATAGCCCACCATTGGCGACAGTTCAGCAACAGTTTTGATGTTTTTATGGATCATTTTTTAGACTATTTTTTGAGTAATTTTTAGTCATAAAATAGTAGTAAACACACCTTAAAACAATGTCCAAAAGTCATTAAAAATTGGGCCAAAATAGTGCACAAAATAGGCGGCAAATAGCGTCACTCTGGCGGTGGCGACGGCGTTGGTTCAGGGCCGTTTTCGGGGCTATTTTGAGACTGTTTTCGAGGTTTTTTTTTAAGCAACATCTTTTTGGATATTTGAGATATTTTTTCAAAAAAAATGGGAGCCAAAATACCACCGAAAAATGCCCAAAAGGGCGGCAGACGCTGGTAGCAGTGGCAATAGTTTTTTTCAGGAAGTTTTTTGAGCTATTTTTTGACAGAAAAATACTACTTTTTGAGAGCTATTTTTTAATATAAAATGTGTAAAAAATGGAGCACTGGGGTGACGGCAAAAGACGCTTGAACGTGGTGGCATGATGGCACCGGCTGCAATGAAGGTGGTCGGCGGTGGTTCTGATTCCTTTGGGGCTGTTCGAACGTTTATCTGATATATTTGAAGACCATGATAAGATATACTAGTATATCACAGTGTATCAGAAAATCCTGATATAATCAGGATACAGAAATCAGACACAAATAGGAATTATTACAGCTTATCTTCAACAGGAGACTGAAACGCTTCAGTGTTTCACTTTGATCATACAACTGTAATATTTACATATCGTGTTTATATCTATATGAACTGCGTGAATGTTGTATATCTGTTTTATTTATCTTGTTAATTTAATTAAATCAAAAATTTAGTTTTAATTAAAATATTTTGTAATGGAAAATAAAATTAAAATTTTTTAATTAAAGTTTTTAATTAAATGGAAAAATTTTATATATTTTATTTTTTTTACAAAATATCATGTTTAAGATGATTTTTCATAAAATCGAATATCTTTGAAAAACGTAAAAATTAATTCTAATTTTTGAATTAATTAAATGAAAATATGTTTAATTTAAATAAATTATTATTTTTTAAAAAATATAGAACAGAAAATAAAATAAATAAATGCCTTTAATCACTATCTTAACTGAAAAATTGAAGAAAAAACTATACATTTATTACATTTTATTTGTTGCGCATTAAAACACGAAAAGATGGTTTGGAAAATCGAAATATTTGAAATCGTGTACACGGAAAGATGTTTGATTCTTTTAGATCGTGTGATTTTCAAAATTAATAAATTTAGTTTAATTAATCGAATTTTTATAACCCTAAAAAATATTTTAAAAATTTAAGTGGGAAAGAATTTTTTCACATATAAATTCTGCAGTCTCCATCACTAGTTTATAGGTGATACAATTAAACCCTGCGTGTTGGTAGTAAGGCAATCCTCTCTATCGGACAGATTAATTGCGGTATCGCCAGTACAAACCTTCTTTAGGGATAATTCTGGACAATTGTTAGTGTAGATCATTTCTCTGTCAGAAGGGTTCATTGTGAAGTGATTGATTTGGGATTAAGTGGAGATTAACACTTAGCTATATATAATAGTATTCTCTTCATATGAGTTACTACTATTATAAACTGGATCGAAACTATGTTAACTATTTAATTTTACTTGATAGGGTCAGTTGCCTAGATAATAAAATTAACAAAAATTGGCCTGTCTGGACATACGATGGATAGTAGACTTCCTCTCATCGAGGCATGCTATTCAAAGGGTACCAGGCTGCTGATGAATTGCTTTTAAAATGGTAGAGAAAACCAAATTAAAATAAATTCAAAATATTGCTCGTCATAATTAACGGTATTTTAATTATGTGATTCTCAAGATTAAAATGACTTTCAACCCACTCGCTTCAATACTCAAAGAAAATAAACTTATAAGGCCAAACTATGTTGATTGAAAACGAAACATGGACATTGTCTTAACTATCGAGAATTACAAATTTGTATTAATTGAGATATGTCCACCGGTACCTGATGTGAGGGTGACCGAATAGGAAGCCCAGGCTCAACAGAAATGGTAGAAAGCTTATCAGATGGCTCGCTATTACATTTTGATTTCAACATCAAATGTTTTGCAGCATAAGCATCAGTCTATGCCTAGTGCCTATGATATGATAATGAACCTCAAAGAAATGTTTGGGAATCAAATATAGCTGAAGGCACCCCAGTTAGGGATCATGTTCTGAAGATGATCAGTCTTCTGAATGAACTAGAGATCCTAGGAGCTAAAATTGACAGAAAAACCCAGGTCAATCTCATACTCCAGTCACTGCCTGAAAGTTTTAAATAGTTTTACCTGAACTACACCATGAACAAGCTCAGCTTTTCATTGGTAGAACTTCTTAAGAAACTTCAAGCAGCCAAAGGTGTTCTTAGGAAACCAGATTCTATGTATGTGGCTGAAAAAGGTTCTTCATCTATGCAGAATGATAAGAAGAAGAAAAAGGTTCAGACACAGGAAGGCACAGCTCCAAAAGTAGTTAAGGGACTAAAAGTTGGTGTGAAGAAGCTGAGAGGAAAGTGCTATCACTGTAACCAGTTTAGGCATTGGAAAAAGCTGTGTCTAATTTTTCTCAGTAAGCAGAACAAACCAGGTAATTTCTATTTATTGGTGATTGAAACATGTTTAACGGTGTTATGTACCGGCACCTGGTGTGTAGATACAGGAGCCACTAATCATGTATGCAGTTCTTTGCAGGGGTTCTAGAAAATCAGGCAGCTCAGTGATGGAAAAATATACCTGCATATGGGCAATAATACAAGGGTGGTAGCAGTTACAGTAAGAGATGTCACTCTCAGCTTTAGTAGAGATAGGATACTAATTCTAAAAGATTATCTTCATGTACCTTTGATTAAAAGAAATTTAATTTCAGTCTTGAGCTTAATAAAGAACAAATATTTGTTCATTTTGGTGATTCTGTCGTTGTAAAGAAAAATAAATATTTTATTTGTTCTGGTACATTGGTGGATGATCTGTATGTCGTATCTTCTATCTCTTCAACACTGCAACTAACTGAATTGAATAACATATCTAATTTATCATATAAGAGGAAGTTTCCTTCTTTAATGAGCCAAACGTTTCTTTGAGACTTACGCTTGGGTCATATTAATCTAAAAAGGATAAACAGACTGGTAGTAGATAGACCTTTGAGTTCATTGAAAGTAGAGACACTTCTAGTATGTGAATCTTGCTTAGAGGGTAAGATGACCAAGAGGTCTTTTTCAGCGAAAGGCTATAGTGCTAAAGAACCATTGAAATTGGTTCATTCTGATCTGTGTGGTCCTATGACAATTTGGGCTAGAGGTGGCTTTGAGTATTTCGTCAGTTTCATTGATAACTACTCAATGTATAGATACATTTACCTAATGCACCGAAAGTCTGAATATTTTAAAAAATTCAAAGAATTCAAAGTGGAGGCAAAAAATCGTCTGGATAAAAGTATCAAATCACTATAACCCAACCGTGGTGGAGAGTACCTCTTTGGAGAGTTTAGAGATTATCTATCATCAGAAGGAATTACATCCTAGTTGATTGCACCTGACACTCTGCAATAGAATATTGTAGCAGAAAGAAGGAATAGGACTCTTATGGAGATGGTAAGGTCCATGATGAGTTATTCAGATTTATCCAATTCATTTTAGGGACTTGCATTAAGATAGCGGCTTACATTCTTAACTTGGTACCTTTTATGTAAGTACCTTTTACTCCCACAAAATTGTGGACCGGGCGTAAGCCTAGTCTAAAACATATTCGAATTTGGAGGTGTTTTACACATATGCTGAAAGGGAATGCGAGTAAGTTGGAACTAAGGACAGAAGTCTGTTTCTTTGTAGGGTATCCCAAGGGAACGAATGGTGGTCTATTTTATAATCTTAAGGATCAGAAAGTCATTATTAGCACCAATGCCCAATTCTTGGAAGATGATTATATTATGCACCACAGGCCTGAAAGAAATATTATTCTGAAAGAACTGAGAAAAAATACCAGTAGAATAGGAAAAGAACCACAAGTCACTGATATCCCATTGCCTCGTCGTAGTGGAAAGATTATCGGGACAGATGAAAATCATGAATAGTGCGCTGATACACAAGATTCGGATTCTGCACAGTGTGTTACTTCTAGTACACAGAGACAGGTAGTGTCTCGCCGTAGTGGGAGGGTTGTTCATCAACCTGATCAGTATATGTTCTTAGGAGAGTTATTTGATAAGATCCCAGCAGAACTAGATACCAAGCCCTGTAACTATACTGAAGCACTTCAGGATTAAGATACAGAACTTTTGCAAAGGGCCATAAATTCAGAGATGGAATATATGTATTTCAATTAGGTTTGAGAACTTGTAGAACCACCCAATGGGATAAAACCCATTGGATGCAAGTAAATCTACAAGAGAAAGAGAGGAGCAGACAGGAAGGTTGATACCTTTAATGCTAGGCTTGTTACAAAAAGATTCACTCAAAAAGAAGGGATCGATTATGAGGAAACCTTTTTGTCAGTACCCATACTTAAGTCTATCCAGATTCTCTTATCTATTGTTGATCATTTCAATTATAAAATCTGAAAAATAGATGTCAAGGCAGTTTTCCTTAACGAAAGTCTTGACGAGTGTATCTATATGATACAACCAGACGGATTCATTGGAAAGGGCATGGAGCACATGTTGTGCAAGCTTAAGAGATCCATTTATGGACTTAAGCAAGCATCGAGATCTTAGAGCACTCGATTTGATCAAGCTATGTTAGCCCAAAGGCTTTTTATTATGATTTTGATGATTTTCATAAGTCATTTTCTAAAGATAATTAGTTTTAAATGGATAATATTTTATATTTCTAAAACAAAAGTGTTAACACATTTTGAACAATCAAAGTTGACACCTTAACCAAAACGAAATGACTTTTATCTCAAAAAAGTTCAAATACCTAAGCATTCTTTAATTAGAATATTTTGTGTTAATCTTAATTGAAAATTAAGTCAAACACTTTTTAAGGCAAAGTACACATGAAACAATATCAAGTGTGTCAATACCCATTGATCAAATAGTTTGACACCCTAACTATTTTTCGAGTTGATCTTCAGGTACCAAAACGTTAGTGTCGACACAAATTAGTTTTGTGTCAACACAAAAGTGCGGAAGTGCCCAGGACTTATTTGAGTCGACACAAATCAATTTTGTGTGGACACAAAAGTGATCCTCAATTTTGGTTTTTGGAAGTTTGGGTCGACTCAAATGATAATTGTGTCGACACAAAACTACCGAGACCTCCTGTAGATTTTTGGTGTCGACCCCAAGATAAGTTGTGTCGACCCAAAAGTCCCGAGCCTGCCTGGAGAATTGTGGTGTTGACCCCAAGAGAAAATGTGTCGACACAAAACAACCGAAACTGACTGCAGAATTTTGGTGTTGACCCCAAGGCTATTTGTGTCGACACAAAAGTACTGAGGTTTCCTGTAGAGATTTTGTGTCGACACCAAAGGCAAGTTGAGTCGACACAAAATTGTTTCTCCAAATGCTGAAGTTTCAAACGAGTTGACACCAGATTCAAATGTGTCGACCCCAGAACGTTGGAAGGTAAAGTGTAAAAATTGTGTCGATCCCTCAGAATATTTGTGTTAACCCAACCACTTGAAGAACCCTGCCCTAGACACTTTGTGTCGACACCAAAACTATTTGTGTCGACCCTAAAGACGAAAATTCAAAATATGACAGATCTCAACGGCTGAATTTTTTGCATTTATTGCCCCCACCTACCTGCAACGGTCATGAACTCATAAGAACTTACATAAGGAGTTATTTCTCAGCATTTAAGAAGGTTGGAGACTTGCATTTACTGTTCCATTGCTCAAATCAATCTCAGAAATCATCAAGCTCACATTTATTGCTACAACTCCAGTTCTTGTTCCTCATCTCTCTTTACCCTTTTATTTATTGTAAATCATTTCTGTAAAGAGATTGAGTGTTCTTCATTTATTACATCTCATTTATTGTAATCAAAGGTGAGTCACTCTTTAGCCTTTGAGTGAGTGAGTGAAACTCATCGAAGAAGAGTTCAAGAGAGATTAGAAGAAAACAGAGACTTGTTTTTATAGGATCTTCTTGAAGCTGAAATAGGCTTGTGAATGTTTCCGTAAATATTCAGATAGCTCAAGAGAATACTTGAAACTTGTAAAGGCTTGGAATACGCCCGTGAAGTATTCTATATAGTGAAAATGCTCAAGGAAGATCTTGAGAAGTGGATGTAGGCTAGGATAAAGCTGAACCACTATAAATCCCTGGTGTCTGGTTCTATTTCTCTATCACTCATCTTTTAATATTTGTATTGCTTAAATATTTGCATATCTTGCTTTATTGCAATATTAAAAGGTTTTTTAAAAAGTTTTTAAAATGTTATTTATTTTTAAAGACCCAATTTAGCCCCCTCTTGGGTTGCCTAGATCTAACAATTGGTATCAGAGCTTGAGCTCTTGTTTTTTACTTAATAGTCTAAGGGTTTTACATGACAACCACTAGTATTGGATCTATCCAATCTGAAGATCAATCGACCAACAGACCCCCTTTGTTCAATGGAACAAACTATAACTATTGGAAGGCTAGAATGGGAATATACATTCAAGTCGTAGCCTTTGGCGAGTTATCATAAATGGACCCTAAAGACCTACCAAAACTGTTGAAAAGAAAATTGTCTATAAACCTGAAGAAGAATGGACTGAAACTGACATTAGGGAGGTATAAAAAAATGCCAAAACTATAAATCTCCATTATTACTCACTTGACCCAAACGAGTTCAATAGGATCTCGACTTGTGACACCGCAAAAGAAATTTGGGATCGAATCGAAATTACCCATGAGAGTACCAATCAAGTGAAAGAGTCAAAAATTAGTCTACTTGTGCATAACTATGAACTATTCAAAATGAAGCATGATGAAACTGTATCTAATATGTTTACTCGCTTCACTGGCATTATTAATGGACTGAAATCTCTTAGCAAGATTTACACTAATGCAGAAATGATCAGGAAAATTCTGAGATGTGTGCCAAAGAATTGAGAAGCTAAGGTCACGGCAATTCAAGAAGCTAGAGACCTAAATAGGCTTAGCTTAGCAGAACTTCTTGGTTCTCTCATGACCCATGAGATAAACATCAAGATGGATGATGAGGAAGACAATAAAAAGAAGAAATGCATTGCCTTTAAGTCTTCAACTCATGATGAAGAATCTGAAGAAGAGTCCTCCAGTGATAAGAATGAAGACATGGCTTTCATCACAAAGAAGTTCAAGAAGTTTCTTAGAAATAAGAAGCAAGGAGGAAGGAAATTCTTCAAGAAGGAAGGATACAAGGGAGAACCTAACAAGTTCAAAGGTGATTCCAGCAGATTCAAAGCAGAACACAAGAAGGATGAGATAATCTGCTACGAATGCAAGAAGTCTAGACACGTCAAAGCTAAATGCCCTCAGCTCAAGAAACAATTCAAGAAAGGGTTCAAGAAAGCCATGATTGCAGCTTGGGGAGAAAGCGATGACAGCAGTTCTGATGATGAAAAGAAAGAAAATAAAGTTGCCAATCTATGCCTTATAGCCAGAGAAGATGATGAGGTAACTCCTAATTCTTTTTCATTAGAAGAATTGTAAAATGTTTTTAAGGATTTGCATGATGAGTTGAGAAAATTAGGTGCTAAGAATTCTATTCTAAAAAAATTAGTTCTTTCCTCCTCAACCGAAATAGAGACTTTAAAAAGTGAAAAATCTGTTTTGGCAAAACAAGTCTCTAATTTGAAAAATGAAAATCAGATGTTGAATGAAAGAGTTGAGGATCTTACAAAAATTGTTTGTAAGTTCACTCAAGGAAAGAAAAATTTGGATAAACTTCTTGGGATGCAAAAAAGTGTTTTTGACAAAGCTGGAATTGGTTACAAACCCAAGAAGAAACAAAAATTCTTGAGCAACATATTTGTCAAGGCATCATCAAATCATTCAAATGCCACTTTCTTTCACTGTTATGAGTATGGACACATTGTCACCCACTGTCCACATAAAAATTCTTTAAATATTTCTATTAAGAAGGCTTGGGTTCCTAAAGGAACACATCCTCAAGAAACTAACATCAAAGGACCCAAGAAAAATTGGGTACCAAAAATCAAAACTTGATTCTCCTTATAGGTGTGTCCCAAATTCTCATTCAAGGAGGGGATGTGGTACCTCGATAGTACTTGCTTACGACATATGACATGCGACAAATTGATGTTTGCATCTCTCAAGCCAAAAGATGGTGGATTTGTGACCTTTGGGGACAATAGCAAAGGGAAAATCATATGAATTGGCTGCATTGGTAAAATTTCTTCCTCTTCTATTAAAAATGTTTTGCTTGTTGATGGTTTGAAACATAACCTTCTTAGCATAAGCCAACTTTGTGGCAAAGGCTACAAAGCTGTGTTTGATCATGCTAAGTGTGTTATTAAAAATTTAACCAATAACAATGTTATTCTTGAAGGTCATAGGCATGAAAATGTTTATACATTTACCCTAAATAATCTTTCTAAGAATGACACCAAGTGCTTAGCCGCCTTGAGTGACAATAGTTGGTTATGGCATAGAAGACTTGGGCATGCACACATGAACTTAATTTCCAAACTTTTGAAAAAAGAATTGGTGATTCGGTTACCCCAAATCAAATTTGAAAAAGACAAAGTGTGTGATGCATGCCAACAAGGAAAACAAATTAGAAGTTCTTTTCATTCTAAAAATGAGATTTCAACTTCTAGGCCATTACAACTATTGCACATAAACTTATTTGATCCAACAAGGACTATAAGCCTTGAAGGAAAGAGATATGCCTTTGTTATTGTAGATGACTTCACTAGATACACTTAGGTGCTATTCTTAGCTCATAAGGATGAAGCATTTGCCTCTTTTTCAAAACTATCTCGGAGAGTTCAAAATGAAAAAGGTTTTTAAATCACAAGTATCCGAAGTGATCATGGTAGAGAATTTGAAAATAAAAATTTTGAAACGTTTTATGATGAAAATGGTATTAACCATAATTTCTCTGCTCCTAAAATTCCTTAACAAAATGGAGTTGTTGAGAGGAAAAATAAGACATTTGAAGAAATGGCTAGAACCATACTCTGTGAAAATAATCTACCAAGATACTTTTGGAGCGAGACTATAAACATTGCTTGCTTTATCATAAACAGAGCCATGATAAGAGCATCTCTCAAGAAAACCCCATATGAGCTATAAAATGGAAGAAAATCTAACATCAGCTATTTTCGCGCTTTTGAGTACAAATGTTTTGTTTTAAACAACAACAAAGTATTTTTGGACAAGTTCGATGCAAAATCTGATGAAGGTATTTTCTAGGATATTCTATATCTAGTAAAGGGTATAGAGTTTTCAACAAAAGGACCCTAGTTGATGAAGAATCTATACATGTTGTTTTTTGGTGAAGCCAACCTTGGTTCTTCAAAGAATTTTTGTGAAGATAACATTTTAAATATAGGAAAAGGTATTGATGATATCTTTATCAAAGATAAGGAAGATCCAAATCAAGAGAAAGCTTCAAATTCTCAGCATAATGCAGTCCAGCAGATTGCAGAGTTTGAAACTCCAGAAAATTCAGAATTACCTAAAGAGTGGAGGTATGCTCATGGTCACCCAAAAGATCTAATCATTGGTGATCCATCTCAAGGTATCAAAACTCGCTC
>JAUMHN010204909.1:0-21117 GCA_032360265.1 Heliamphora ciliata
TGGGTGTTGACACACTTGATAAGCTTCAAGTATACTTTGCCTTAGGAGTGTTTGACTTAATTCTCAATTAAGATCAATACAAAATATTCTAATTGAAGAATGCTGAAGTGTTTGAACCTTTTTGAGATAAAAGTCATTTTTTTGGTTAAGGTGTCAACTTTGATTGTTCAAAATGTGTTAATATTTTCATTTTGGAAACATAAAATATTATCCATTTAAAATTATTTATTCTTAAAAAATAAATTATCAAAATTATCAAAATCAAATTAAAAAGTCCTTGGGATAACAGATATCTTTCTAAAAATGTTTTTTCATCTATGTTTTAAAGCATGAAATTGTGGTAAATGATAGCATATGAGTATTTTACTTTCAAATATGGTGTTTGTCAATGTGCTACTAATTTCGAAAGAAAATTTTGTTTGAAGAATTAATGATGCTAATGAGATACTTGTATATAAAATGAAATGTATATTTTTATTTCAAAGTGCTAAGTTATTGCAGGTATCCATCCTGTGTGCGGTTGCCCTATATAGGTGTTAGTTTATCCGTAATGGGGAGATGCCCTATAAGGGGGTGTGTTTGCCTACAAGAAATATTCTGCGAGCTATGCTCGTGGGGGATGCACCTACTACTGGTGCTTAAAGAGTGGCATTCGTTCCATCACATGCATATCTGTGTATTGAGAATCGAGGTTGCAGTACATTCAGAACTCCTGGTCGTGACATAGACGATGACTTGGTCACTGTTTGATAGGATTGTATGAGAGAAATCGATATAATGAGTTGTTACTTTTAATACTTAATTGTACCATTTAGAAGTATATGAGTTGTCTTTGTTAAGCATTATTTATATCTCTTTGAAATGAGAAAGTTATTTATAACTTATGAGATAAATGTGTTAAGATGAATACAGTGTTTTCACATCTTTTGTTAAAACTTGATGACCTATCTTTCAAAGATGTTTTAGTACTCTTAAACTCAATGCTTGATTTCTACTTGTTCACTATAATACTAAATACACCTTCTGTAACCTTTGTAGTTGCAGATAACAAAATACGCTAGAAGGTTGGTCCACCAAGGTCAGCGTATAAGGCTTGATGCTAGAGACTAGTTTTGTGTTTTCATGTTTTCTCTTCATTGTCTATAATTATAACTTTTATGTTGGAGACTAAGTTAGTCAGTTTTGAGTTATGCTGTAATATATGAGATGAAGTATCCTTGTTTTGATGTATGAGATGAAGTATCCTTGTTTTGATGTATGAGATGGAGTATCCCTTGAAGACTTATGTTTCTCCAATATCTATGAAAGGGTGATTTTTTATCAAACTTGTACGTTTGTTATTATTCATGAATGTTCTAAGTCTTATCAGGTTTTGAGGAAACTAGAATATGGTGAGATCATTATTCCACTATACATGTATAGTACCTTGTGAATGCCGGTGTAACATTACCCATTTTTGAAAGTTTTGAAATGAAAAAAGGAAGAAAGGAAGGAGAAAAAATTCTCAAGTAACTAAGAATATGAAATTGAAAGGCCAAAATAGGTCACAAAAGACACTCATGTGGAAGAACGTCAAAGATTTCGATCACCATAATCGAGGTTCGATCGTTGAAGAAGCTAGAAATTGAGAAGTGCAAGAAGTTCGCTGGTTCCAAAATGTTCAAAAGTATGGAAGAGGAGAAAAGGAACCCTTATATAGGGAAATGAAGGTATGCCATCAGCATTAATGGCTCCATACACTAACGCGACATTTCGCACAAACAAGGGGAGGCATGCCTTATACCCACACCAATCCCCCTTTGACATGTCATAATTTTAGGGTCTAAGGAACGACTACAACTTTGAGAAAGAATCCAAAGAGCCACCAAAATCAGGTGAGAACTTGTCAAACTCCGAATAAAGTTCTCAACTTGCCAATCTCCCAACAACAGCAAAAAAATAATAAAAAAAACAAACGAACAAGAGGCCCTTGATGTTCAAGCAAGTCATCTAAACTCATGAAGGGACAGAGAACAAGAAGCTTGTGATGTTCGGACAATTTATGTGAACTCATCAAGGGACATAATTGACACGAATAAGGATTCGCTCGAGAAGACCCATGGCCTCCAAGGTGTGGAGGAGTTGGGCTACCCAAAGTCAAAGAATTGTAAGAGATGTAAAATATTATACTCCTAATCGGTACTACTCAGAAAAAGCCGAAGCTAGGGGCAGTTAGAGGAGGATAAAGATTACGTCTAGGCCCAATCTTGCCCAGAATCAAATAAAAGGCCTAAGACGTTTATTATAAAGACTCGTTTTAGGGTACCTAGTTAAGAACAAAATAATGGATTAAGTTAAGAACTCAAGTCGACTTTAAAATAACAAATTTAAGTTAAGAACAAATTTATATAGAAGTACAAACCGAAAAAAAAAACTAGAATCGAGCTTCTCAAGAAATCTAATTAAGCCGTTTAGATTTTATTAAGCCCAATATTTTTTAAAACCAATAAAAATAAGTAATCAAAAGTCTAAGCCCAAGATTAAATTTAAAAGAATAAATTTAAGTTCAATGTTAATTTAAAAGCTCAAATTTAATTTTAAATCACTAATCTCAAAGATTAAGTTTGAAACCATTAATTCTAAGGATTCAGCTTAATAAAGCCACTTTAAAATTTTTTTTCAAATTTTCACATAAAATAAAATAAGTAATTATCTTTAAAGATAAATGAAAAAAAAAAAAACTTATCACCTATGTGCTTGTCACGTACCTGCTTGTCACCTTCTTGCTTGTCACCTATGTGCTTATCTTAGCTTGATTTGTAGACCATCAGTGGCAAAATCCTATCAAATGAAAGTATGTATTGTTGTGGTGTTCTAAGAATGCCTCATTAAATTCCTATAATTCATCTCATGTCGGTTAGTATGGGCATGTCACATGCATTGGTACATGCATTGATAGATTGCATGAGTCGTAGTATTCTCGAGTTATGGTTGGACCATGTACACCTTTAACTATGCTATGTCATGAGTTGTGCCGCATCTTAAGCCGAACGCCGCTGAATACCGCCGTGATCGGGAGCGTTAGCGGATGGGAACATAGTGTATGGGAGTATAATGGGGCCATACTGCGATGAATATGGGGGGAGTGTCTCTTTTTAAATTTCTGGAAATCATGTTACCTTAGACTTCTGTTTAACGCTGGCGAAGGCGTCACTAACTCTTTAGGTGGACAGTTGGAGGATAGCCTAACCAGGGTGCCTTAACCCCATGTCGTTGTGATATGAGATGAAATAGTCGTGTATGCCCCAAACTCCGGATCACACGAAAAGTCCATCAACAACCACCAAAACCGCTCAAACACAAACGGATGAAAAAAAAACCATGAAACCCAAATGAGGCTAAAACCTTTGTACAACGCACTTCTGAGGGTTTATTTGATTTAAAAGAGTAACCCAAGAAACTACGGTTACGGTCCCAAAAGCCAAACCTTTAAAGACAAAATACATATTTTTGGATAAGAAAATCATTTCTTTTTTTGTTTTTTTTTTTGAAGCATAGACCTTTCCAAAATCTCCCTTGAAGTACAAGAGTTTGAATGAAACATAAACCATTTAAACCCCCCCCACCCCCCCTCCTTTTTTAAACGTTGGACGAACCAACGAAAACCGAAAGAAGAACCTACGAAAAACAACAACCAACCTATGGTTTCTCTCGAAAACAATAAATCATGCATACATCGGCTCCACGGCCATAAGAATTACATTACATCAGAACATGATCCATAAACAAGATATAAACTAGCTAACAAAGACAAAACATCAGAGTCTTGTCATTAGCCACCTCCAGGCATCTCAAGGTCAACCTACAGAACTGCGTTCACCTAGAAAAGGTTTTGACAAATCCCACAACGTGAGCCAAAGCCCAATAGAAACAGATTATAATGTAGTAAAGCAGGATATGCAATCACATGGCATAAAGTTGACTCAACCACATGAGCCTCAAAATGACTTACTTCATAAAATCCCAAGTTTTCCATCAGACTTACACGAGTCTCAAAATGATTTTTCATCCTCAAAACCAAGTATTTCAACAATACAAATAACGTTTCACAGTTAACAAAAAATAGTAACAAAACGCTATTTTCCACTCAGATCACACAGCCAAGAACAAAACCTTATTTTTCACTCGGATCACACAGTCGAGAAATGAATCCTATGTACCGACTTTGTCACACTAGGGACAAAGGCAACAACTATAGACTCCTGCCCATTACCCTAGTCCTGAATCATTTAAGACCTGCTAGGTAATGACAAGTTCTATACGGAGTCACAACAACGTAAACCACTTCATTTATGGGCTAAAACCGAGGGAAACAAAGCACCCACCCCTTCTTTACGAGAATTAACCCGAAGGAACAAAGGTACCTACTTGCGTAAGTTTTCGAACTTTCACCGATGAGCAATGGCAGTCCAATACACACCCGTTATCCTGGAACATCTATAGGATCATCTAAAAACCAACTCGTAGCTCGACTACAAAAATATTTAAACAATTATACATTAATCATGTATGAAAAGATCCAATGGCAAACTGCCACATCATCCATCAACCATGGAGATCAAACAACATTTTCAAAATGTTTTCCCCCGTTTCTATGAAAACGTTCCAAATCTGAGACTCAACCTCGAGGGTTAGCTCTAAACCTCCAAAACACGATTTTTAAGATTTTCATAAATCTTCCGTTTTCAAAACCACCTTTTTGAAAATCACGGACATCCACGAGTCCATATCATGTAAAAACCAAGAAAAAGTGCAAAACATGCTTTTTATCCGAACTACATGGTTTAAACATAAAAATCAGCATGTATAACATTTTCAACTGGTAGAAAAGCATACAATCGCACGTAGCACCCTTTAACGACAACATAGTCTAGGATCCTACCTCATTGAGCCAAAAGCTCGACGCCTCAAAAAATGAACCTCGACGAAACCAGATTTCGTTCAGATAGATGCGAAGCCCCCAACACAGATATCAAGGATCCACTGTCAGATCGCTGAAAATCGATCCCTAGGCCTATTAAAATTTAGAGAGAAGGCAAAGATTTTAGGTGAAGCGAGAACCAAATCTGAAAATATCTCAAAATATCTCCTAAACGTCTGATATTTATAAACCACACCCAAATTCAGGGGTTTAGTCAACTAACCATCCTCCTTCAGTCGACTGACGGAGGCTACTGGAAAGTCTAAAAGCTCCTCAAACCCAACCCAGTTGACTGGATCACCCAGTCCAGTCGACTGGATGCATACACTGTCAACCAAGTCGACTAGATCACCCAATCCAGTCGACTGGTCGACGAAGAAAACTATTTTCTATGATAATAGATATTCAACCCCAAACCAAACAGAACGTGCCTTTTCCAAACCTGAACAAGCGCCAAATACATATGCACATGTTGTTCTACTATGAAGAGACAAAAACCCAACACACCGAGGTTAAGAGTTAACTCCAACTCCGTCAGCACTTAAATCATTTCAAAAATAAAACATGTCGGGGTCTCACAACTCTCCCCCTCTTAAAGGAATTTTGTCCCCAAAATTCAACACTGAAACTCAAGCCAAACACCAGCTTATCAACCATCAACAAACCTGGATGCCAACCTAGCAACACTGTACTACAGCAAAAATGCCCCAGCAACTGAAACCCCAAAACTGTAGTCACCCAAGGTAAACATGAATCAACCTCCATATAGACTGCTTGTACGGGCAAGTTCCACTGACACCACTGTCATCCATAAAACATCGGATCAAGGTCCAAATCACACTGCTAAAACCTCGAAACATAACTCTCACCGAATACAAACCATCTCAGCAAAGAATGCGTAACATGAGACCAATCCACCATGGAATTTGATCACAAACACTCTCTACGCCAGAACATAGAGACTACCACCCCGTTCTCACTGCCACATACCAACTCAATCGCACCTCACAATGCACACCAAGGACTAACTCGGTGAGTCCAAACACAAGATGTCAAGCCTTGACATCGATCACACGAAGTCACATGCTCCACACCCAAAATTTACTCAAGTTTTGACGATCACCAAACGACCACCCAATTTGATACCACATCGCTACCCTGTTGATGCTAACAATACCATCACGAAGCTAACATGACGCCCATCTACGTGCAACAACACAAACACCCAATTTCAGAGAAAGCTCATTTAACTCACCTGGAATACCAAAGAACGCATCTCCTCTAAACCTTCGTCCTCCATTCGATCTTCCATCGCGAACCATAATTCTCACCCTGGAGAAACACTAAGTGACACACCACTATCCAAGACAAAATCACACATCATCAAAAACCAATTCAACATCACAGCCACAAGATCACCTGACCCCAACGAGTCACTTAAACCAGACACGCCACACAGATAGAACATCTCATAGGTATCCAATTACCTACACAAACCCAATCATGTCTCCCGTGCAACCGCACATCACTACACAACTCAACCTCTCACTATCAAATCACTGATACCAAGGCTACAGATCAACTTCAAATCAAACACGATCGCCGTCATCTGACAAGTAAACATGATGACCATCATCCGATAGCAACCCCAGACTCATAGCACATACATCAGTCCCTTGAGTCCACAATAGTAGAATATTCGAACCCAAGACTTGTCCGTCAAGTAACCAACCAAGACTTGCCTCTTACACTTAGCAATTTCTTCATACACATAACTCATCACGGCTCTTTCGTTCCAAATCAAACAATCACGTTGGTCCGAAAGGCCACACTAACCCAGATTTCTCAATCATCGAATCCTTTCTGACCCTTATCTTATCACATCTCGGGATCACCACCCGAACAAATGGTTATGCCAAAACACAACAATTACCACAATCGACGACCACTCCTCGACTCTAAGAACTCTGAACAGTTTAAAGCCTCGAACCAAACATAAAGCCAGACTCTTAAAAGTCTACCAGAACCCAACATGTGAATACCACAACCATACGGTTCCGACAAAACCCCCACTCTGCCAAGAGCTAAAAGTTCAACCATACCCACACAATCCAGAACAAGCTGCACATAATGGTTAACGATTCTCAGCTGATCACTGTAGAAAAGAACTCTACGTCTCAACAATAGCTCTCTTGTCAATAAGAACAAGCACAGGCATTCCTGGTCTACCAACCCGACCTCACGGGGAATACAACCCAAATGGTTCAGCCATCATACATCACAAGCCATACTCTGACTAGGTTACCACGACCTACCATGTTTACCACACCCATATGTACTCTTTCACAGTCTTTCACCGCGGGATAATACTAATCCCATCATGTGATTCTTTACAGTCTTTAGCCGCGGGAGCAATCGGATCCCAGGTCACACACACGGACGCTCTACATCTAAGAAGGCACATAGCCATGCATAATGGTTAAACGCATATATCCATCAACCATCCATTGAAACCACGAAGAATCCGTCATTACAATCATCCGATCACGGCAATACAAGTTTTTGAGGCACACTCAAAGGACCTTAACACGGATACAGTTACAAGATCCACAAAGATTTTCACAGTCTCAGAACACAACCAAATCTGAATTGATCAAGATCCCGACATCTACATCCAACCAAGATGAAATAACTCGCACCAGATAACCGTCTACAAGGAAACTCTCTTCCATCCAGAAGAAAGAAAATGGTCAATAAAAAACCATGACCCAACCTCAACGTACTCCCAGTACCCATCAACACTCGGCCCCGAAAGAACCTTATTAAACTTACCTTGAGGCCACATCAACCATAGTCGCATAGCTGCCGTCAACTCCGATCACGATACTCGGATCTTCCACTGCACCAAGCTGTCCACTCTCAGATCTCATCCATACTCACATGAATACCATCCTTCCTCATACCTTATACAACACATCCCATCCCATCCCATAGGATTACAAGCTCGTCACTAATCATGCACAGAGACACACATCAACATTCTCATCACTCCAAGACCTCACTTCACAAGTTTGCGCTACACAATCTACCTCTCACTACTCAAACCACAGCTACATCATGGCCTCAAGCCCACTATCCAAACAGGTCACATAAAAAGTGCACGACGCGACACAAAGGAAATCCAATTCTGAGACCTTTCATCCAGAGTTAGTAATAACTCCATTAACAATGCAGACACCTTTTGCACTTCTGCTCTCAAAGAACACATCGATCACAGGCATCGTAACCCATGATTTCTCACCTATCCCCTCAGGCAAGCCAAACCACACGGTGCATTACTGAACCTTATTACTCCACATTTCGTTCCCATAGGCAAATAACATACTCACCTCTGAACTTAAGATACTCCCAGTACCCATCAACACTCGACCCCCAAAGAACCATATTAAACTTTCCTTGAGGCCACATCAACCATAGTCACACAGCTGCCATCAACTCCGATCACGATACTCAGATCTTCCACTGCACCAAGCTCTCCACTCTCAAATCTCATCTATACACGCATGAATACCATCCATCCTCATACCATATACAACACATTCCATCCCATCCCATAGGATTACAAGCTTGTCACTAATCATGCACAGAGACACACGTCAACATTCCCATCGCTCCAAGACCTCACTTCACAAGTTTATGCTACACAATCTAACTCTCACTACTCAAACCACAGCTACATCATGTCCTCAAGCCCACTGTCCAAACAGCTCACATAAAAAGTGCACGATGCCACAGAAAGGAAATCTAATTCTGAGACCTTTCATCCAGAGTTACTAATAACTCCATTAACCATGCAGACACCATTCGCACTTTCGCACTCAAAGCACACATCGATCACAAGCATCGTAACCCATGATTTCTCACCTATCGCCCTAGGCCAGCCAAACCACACGGTACATTATTGAACCTTATTACTCCACATTTCGTTCCCATAGGCAAACAATATACCCACCTCTAAACTTAAGGTCAAACACAAATAACCTCCATACATATCACACTCAAGATACACCATCTTAGTACTAAGCTAACGACACTATCGAACCCTTTTACGGTCCTTTCAAACCTCATGCACCCAACACAATTCCCAAACACGAACTTCTAATCACTAGGATAACGACCAAACCACAAACCTACATTCCCGTAGGAATCCCACAGAACTGATACTCATCGCATGATAAAATCGTAACGTGAACCCTTACGCATCCCAATATAGCCGCGAGCCATGCTCTTCCCAACGTATCTGCAACTCATACTCGTCCTCATATCCTCGAGCTTACTCACTCGTAACTCAATTCTCAAACCTCAAGAAGGTATACAGCGTCCAAGTCATCAGGCACTACTCTTACTACCAATAACACCCCACTAGCAAGGGACATTCCCAGAACCACTTACATTCTGCCATCTCAGCATAGACCTTGCCAAGGATTATCATGCTCCCATCCACTATGTTCCCGTCTATACCTCATATCGAGTACATGGCTCATGCCATAGTATGGCTCACGACGTACCTAATCCATCACATGGTCAAAACCACGTACACCAATCCTTAACCAAAAGAGATTACCATTACCCATAAATCTATTTGCAAATCTAATCATAATAATTGATTTCCTAGGGTCTCCGATACTCCATCGCCCCTACTCACAAGGCCATTCATAAGATGACCACAACCTTCGGTAACATACTCTCAAGAGGAGCTAACTACCCAAACCAATCCACTAACCATGCTTTAACTACACCTGAGCAAACTCTGCTCACACTAACACTCAACAGTTTGTCAACCGAGGCTAACCTCACGCGGCTAAACCCAACTCACCGACGAGTTCCACAACACACCAAGCGATCGACACTCAGCCTAAAACCTTACCTTTCAGCAACCAACTGCAACCGAGTCACACATCTAAGACCCAAATCATGGTCTCACCCTCTTCAAGATTACGCAGTTCATATATAAAGGAAATACAGAACACAACAACCTATCATGTTATCTCTAACACGTATCATATAATCATGCTAACACGTAGCCAAAACGATTATGCAAACATATCACACATACCGAGGAGAACTGACAAGAATGACGCATCACTTTGGATAACCTACTTAGATTTCTTGCTAAAAAATATGTCAGATACACGCATTTCTAACTTGGCTTCCAAGTTCGTTAATTCAAATGCCTGAAGGCAAGGCTAATCAATCATAAGGCCCAACCTCCATACTCATATATATGAGCTATCATGCTCCACAAGTTATCATGCTCCACATGCTCCACAAGTTATCATGCTCCACAAGTTATCATGCTCTTGTTATGAAAAATAATGAACACTTAAACAGATGCACTGAAGCACACGTAATCATCCTCATAAGGTGATGCACCCTCTTTCCACGGCTCTTAGGTATTCGAATCTAGAGCTCTAATACCAAGTTGTCACGCCCTAAACTTTGGGTCAGGCGAAAAGCCCACGAACAACCACCAAAACTGCCCAAACACAAATAAATGAAAAAAAACCATGAAGCCCAAACGAGGCTAAAACCTTTGTAACATGCACTACCGAGAGTTTATTTGATTTAAAAGAGTAGCCCAAGAGATTATGATTACTGTGATGCCTTTTTGAGTTATTCTTTGTGTTATTTTCGTAGGGTTGATTATAGGGATGGATTGAAGGTTATCTTGTGGAAGAATATCATAGGGTTTTAGAGAGTTTACTAACTTATAGAGATTAAGTTTGGGTTAAAGGTTGGATGGACTTGGCTTTCAAGACTTCCTTGGTTCTCCTTGCTACTTCTTCCTTCTTTTTCTTCTTTCTTCTTCCCACACTTAGAGAACTTTTGGAGTTATATTTTCTGGTCACTCACCCTCTCTCAAGCTCAATGAAAATGAAGGGAAGAAGTGGGAGATAGGGTCCTTTTTATAGAATTTTAAAAGAGTGGGTTTAATGATGCTTGTGTAAGAAAGTTTGATTTTTTCTTAATTATGATTGGTTGTATGGGAGGCTAACTCTAACTAAGAAATTGTGTAAGAGATATTTTTAGATTTTTGCAGAGAGAAAGTCTGCTAGGGCTGTTTGGGGAAGCTTAAAAGTCAATTTTGCATTATTTTAATGATTAAATTTGGTTTGGGTACCGTTTTGTGCAAACAAATGCATAAATTATTAATTTTTTGTATTCTTTTGGTATCTTAACCTACTAAAACCTATTATATTAATAATTTAGTCTTTCCATGATTTATTATAATTTTTATAGTAATTAATTAAATAGATGTAGGCTTTTCAGCTAAATTAAGCTAGTTTGACTAGAATTAGCTTTTTAACTTATTTATTGTGTAGAGACTTTAAATAATAATTTGTTTGCTTTTTTTGACCTATAATATTATATTAGTATGTATATTACTTGTGTAAAAAGTCTTGGGGCATAATAATGCTTAATTTATACAATTTTTTCTCATTTTTGGGCTTAAAAAGGCAAAAAGTCACTTTTTGGTCACAAACTCCAATGTGGCCGGCCACTAAGGGCATTTTTGTCATTTTTTAATGTTATTTTTTTTTATAACTTAATTGTATTTAAATATCATATTTAGGATGTCCATGGGTCAAACTTTGGATTTTTAAGACTTTTTGTTGTACTAGGGGCATAATGGTCATTTTACCCTAATTATGAGAATTTTTTATTTTTAATCTTATATTTTATGTTATTTACTTAATTTAGGATGTTAGGAGTCTTCTCTAAGGATTAGGGTTTTGCCTCTGAGCATTTGATCTCTTTAGGATTTTCGGAACGAATTAGGGTTTTCGAATTGAGTTAGGGTTAACATCCTTCTAGCGACCTAAGATCTTGTCAACTAACTGTCGCTAATGCTAGGGTTTGGGTTGGATCGCTACACTGGTCGTTATAAATCGGATTGTTACAACTAGGGTCTGTACCGGGGTGTTATAATTACGGCCCCAAAACCCAAATCTTTAAAGACAAAATACATATTTTTGGATAAGAAAATCTTTTCTTTCTTTTTTTTTTTTTGAAGCATAGGCTGTTCCAAAGTCTCCATCGAAGCACAAGAGTTTGAATGAAGCATAAACCATTTGAAAAACCCATTCTTTTTCTTAAAACGTTGGACCAACCAACGAAAATTGTAAGAAAAAACTACGAAAAATAACAACCAACCCATGGTTTCTCTCAAAAATAATAAATCATGCATACATCGGCTGCACGGCCATAAGAATTACATTACATCAGAATATGATTCATTAACAAGATATAAACTACCTAACAAAGACAAAATATTATAGTCTTGTCATCAGCCACCTTCGGGCATCTCAATGTCAACGTACAGGACCGCGTTCACCTGAAAAAAGTTTTGATAAATACCATAACGTGAGCCGAAATCCAATAGAAACAGACTATAATGCAGTAAAACAGGATATGCAATCACATAGCATAAAGTTAACTCAACCACATGAGTCTCAAAATAGTTTTACTTCATAAAACTCCAAGTTTTCCGTCGGACTTACACGAGTCTCAAAATGGTTTTTCAGGCTCAAAACCAAGTATTTCAACAATGCAAATAACGTTTCACAATAACATTTCACAGTTAACAAAAAACACTAACAAAATGTTATTTTCCACTCGGATCACACAGCTGAGAACAAAACCTTATTTTTCACTCGGATCACACAGTCGAGAAATGAATCCTATGTACCGACTCTGTCACACCAGAGACAAAGGCAACAGCTATAGACTCCTGCCAATTACCCTAGTCCTGAATCATTTAAAACCTACTAGGTAATGACAAGTTCTATATAAAGTCATAACAACATAAACCACTTCATTTAAGGGCTAAAATCGTTGGAAACAAAGTACTCACCCCTTCTTTACGGGGATTAACCAAAGGAACAAAGGTACCTACTTGCGCAAGTTTTCAGACTCTCACCGAGGAGCAATGGTGACCCAATACACACCCGCTATCCTGGCACATCTATAGGTTCATCTAAAAATCAACCCGTAGCTCAACTACTAAAACATTTAAATAGTTATACATTATTCTTGTATAAAAAAATCTAATGGCAAACTGCCACATCATCCATCAACCATGGAGATCAGACAACATTTTCAAAATATTTACAAAATGTTTTTCCCGGTTTCTATCAAAACATTTCAAATCTAAGACTCAACCCCGAGGGTTAGCTCCAAATCTCCAAAATACGATTTTCAAGATTTTCATAAATTCTCTATTTTTAAAACTACCTTTTTGAAAACCACAGACATCCACGAGTCCATATCATGTAAAAACCAAGAAAAAGTACAAAATATGCTTTTTATCCAAATAACATGGTTTAAACATAAAAATTAGCATGTTTAACATTTTTAACTAGTAAAAAAGCATACAATTGCACGTAGCACCCTTTAACGACAACATAGTATAGGATCCTACCTCGTTGAGCCAAAAGCTCGACGCCTCAAAAAATGAACCTTAACGAAATGAGATTCTGTCAAAATAGATATGAAGCCCCTAGCATAGATATCCAAGATTCACTGAAAATCGATCCCCAGGCCCATCCAAATCTAGAGAGAAGGCAGAGATTTTATGTAAAACGAGAACCATATTTGAAAATATCTCAAAATATATCTCAAACGTCTGATATTTATAGACCACACCCAAATTTAAGGGTTCCATCGACTGACCCTCCTCCTTTAGTCGACTGAAAGAGGCTACTGAAAAGTCAAAAAGCTCCACCGACCCAACCTAGTCGACTGACTCACCCAGTCCTGTAGAGACCGAGTCCCCTGTTATTTTCTTGTAATTATGAAAGACGATATGCTAGGTTCTGTGGGAACGGTTATACGTTTTGAGGTTGCATGAGAATTAATTTTTGAGTTTGTATATGTCGACTAACGAGGTTAAGTGTGGGGTAATACATGGGAACATCGCGATGAAGTGTTTGGTTTGTGATTCAGCTCAGTTCTGGCAGCTTTTGTTCGGTTTGCCTCCCAGCACTAACCGCTCGAGCAGTAGGTAGACCGCTCGAGCGAACAAGTGGCCAAGAGGTCCTGAAGGAGGGAACCGCTCGAGCCGGTCTGCTCTAGCATACTGTCGCGGAGCAGACTTTCTAAAAGTCGCGTATGGCTTTTTTGCTCTTATTCTTTTCATGTCTCTCTCTCTCGAGCAAAAGTGAGAGTTAGGGTTTGAGTTTGGATGTTGATTAGAGCTTCCCTTGGTGAGATCTTACACTTCCACCTCAAATGTTTACCCGTTAGAGATCTGATCTTGGCGTTGGAAGCTTTACTCTCACTGTGTGGTTGGAGATTCTCGTGGTTGAAGTTCATTGGAGACTTTTTCTTGTGGATCTAGCATCCCAAAGGTAGGATCTAAGACTTTCCTTGAATATCTTCGTGATATGTCATATTTTCTATTCTATGAACATAAAAACATAAAAATAGTGTTTTTGAGGCCCTAGGTTTGGGTTTGGTGATATTGAGGGTTAAATCTTAGATTTGTGGAGGATTTAACATGTTCCTATCTTTACATTGTTGTTTCATACTGTTGGATTGAGAAATGAGAAATTAGGGTTTGCGGTTTGGGTTTAAACCATAAAAAATTAGAGATTTTGGGTTTCAAGAACCGGTACGACGAAATTGATATGTTTGTTGGTTAAATTGGGGGTTGTGATAACCCATTGTATACTTATTCCACGAATTTATGTGACATATGTTGATGTCAAGCTAAAAAGGTGGGTTTTGTCATGGAAAAATGATGAATGGGTGGATTTTAAACTATGAAACGGTTAATCCGAGGTTTGAGCCCTATAATATTGAAAATGTGAGTAATGAAAATGTGTGATGATATGGGTTGGAGAGAGGAACCTTTAGAGTTGGACTCGCGCGTGTGTATTGTGATTATATCAAAAAGGACATTTGTCGTGTCGGGGTATAGAACGTCCCGTTACTTCATGGGGCCTGTGTGGCCTAGTTAATTGCAACACTATGTGGGTCTATACGTTCATCCGACGTCGGTGCCTATGATTATGAACAACGAGTTGGTGGAATATGAGAAATGTTAACAAAGTGTGTGTATGTGCGTGTGTTGCAAATGATTGGGTTGGTAAAACACTAATTAGAGAATGTGTTGGGATAATTGAGAATGATAAATGTGTTGGGTTGATCGAGAATAGTAAGATGGTTAATCTCACGGAAACCAAGGAGTCTTGAATAATAATTCTTTTATTTAAAACCCAATTATACAGTAGAAATTTACCTTGGGACAAACGATGTGATTTTGATTAAGCTTATGTGTGCATCATGCATAACTATCTTCATATGTCATTCATTTATTCAATGCTAGTCTTGTTTCTACGAGCTTCGGCTCATGTTGTTTAACAATATTTTAGGTGATAGCGAAAAGAAGATCCTGGACTAAGATGACTGTCGTTGAACCCTTTTTGGAGTAGTTGATAGGATGATACCCTCTCTTGTATTGTCTTCTGAACCATGAAATTATAAAGATGTAAAGCTCACCTTTTTGAATATTCAGAACATTGTAATTGGGGGTTAGAATACCCGCCTTATAAAGCTTTAATGTCTCGTGTTCATATTATGCATGCATGGGAGGACGCTCGCCGATTTTGTTGGGTTGTAAGATTCACCCCTTTTGTGACGCTTTGATATTAAAGTTTATTTTCAAGTTTATCATTGAGAGATGGTTATTTCAATCTCAAATGCACAGTTTATATCTCAGTTTTACTTTTTTCTAAAATCATGTTACAGGAGGAAAAAAGGTGATTATTTTTTTTAATTAGAAAAATCACAGCTTTTGGGCTGTAGGCCTCGGGTGTCTGACCACTCGAGCGGTGAGGAGTCCGCTCGAGCAGGCTCCATTGAGTGGATCTCATCAAAATCATTTTGAAAGTAGGTTTTCTTCCATAATCTTAGGATTTACGTTTTGGGTTATAAACTAATTATTTTCAGGGACGTTTTCTAAAGGAAGTGGTCTTTCACATCGAGTTTCTTTCCAAAGTTTATTCGAGTTTTATCATTCCTAAGTCTTGGTGTTACAGATTGATATTAGAGCTCTAGGTTCGAATACCTAGAAACTGTAGGGGTGGTTAATCCATTACGTGAGAGTTTGCATTGATGTGTGACATGCATGACCTGGTGTGCTAACATGAAATATCTTGATGTCTTATTGAAGAGCGTTGTTATCAGTGAGAGTTTTTGTAAGCCTTGTTTTGATATCTCTCCTTGTTCCTTCTTATTCGTAGAGCATTAATGCCGAGACATTGTAGGGATCGAGACCGTGGCCAAGGTCGTGCGTATGCCCGGTTCTGAACGAAGGGGACGTTCATACCCCGCAGGAACAAGTGGGCGGTGTAATAACTAAAACTCAAGATACGAATAAAAAATAAAAAACATCTCAAAAGAAATGAAATCTCGAACCTAAGTTTGGTATGAGAAACCGGCCTGACCGTTTAACCTTTTCGAGCCCGAGACCCGGGAAAGAGGGGGAACCACACAAGCGTATACTAAAACCCTAATGTTGAGGATAAAAATTCAAAGTTATAAGTCCAAGTCATTTAAGACAAGAGTTACGCTTGAAAAGTTAAGAAACGAACTAATGTGAAAATACCCGAATTTTTTCCTACAATTAAATAAAAAAATTATTTTGATATATATATATATATAATTATATATATACATACAACTGGTCAACAACCTAAGAGAATGTGTTGACAAGTTTCCTTAACCTAGATTAGTGAAAAGCAACCCAAGTTAACTTAACCTAACCATAGTTAGCAAAGCTTCTCAAGGAAGCTTCCTACTTACTTTTCTCTATAAAAAGAATCCAAACCCTCTATTTTTCCCTTAAAAATTTCGTGCATATACATACATACATACATACATATACATATATATATATATATATATATATATATATATAGAGAGAGAGAGAGAGATAAAGAGACAGAGAGAGAGAGAGAGAAGAAGAAGAAGAAGAAGAAGAAAAGAGAAAGAAGAAGAAAGAAGGAGGAGGATCCATGGAGCTTGAAAGCTAAGTCCAAAGTTTTCCATCACTAAGAAAAAACTTCTAACAAGGTAAGCAAGGCACTAACACATCTGGTTTTATACATATCAAATACCTCTTTCATTATTTTGAAACACAAATCAAAGATCAAGAATCGAAAATTCAAAAATAAAGGCGTCATGGTTGGTTTTTGGGGTTGTTCGGTATAAATGTTGAAGTTGTGAGTTGGTGTGGGTTTTTCCATGGGTTCCATAACTACTATAAACTCTAGAACATTTATATATTAAAGTATAACACATGTAAACTGTGACGCCCCGTTCCCCGGGCACATCGGAACATACGTAACTATAAATAAAGGACATATTCTAACCGAACATTCATAATTACATATGATAATTAATACATCATTAAAGGTTTAGAATATGTTCCAAATACTTAATGATTACAGTCATCCAGAAAGTTTAACAAAAGTTACATTATGTCCGTGGAAAACTGAACAAAAGATCAAAACGGTAGATATCCTACGTCTTCAAGCGAAAAAAATTGGGATCTGCTGGCTTCTGCTACTATCTTCGCTCCTCGAAATCTTTTTCTCCTACGAATGTACCCTCGGCAAACGGTTCTTCTTCTTTACCTGTGGCACGAATGCCATGAGCCGGAGCCCAAAAGTAAATTCTCTAAACCGTCTAACAAACTCACAATAAAATATCCTACAATACATATCATATAATACCTAATACAATTTTAAGGCCAAATAGACAGATAATTTAACGTTTTCAGCAGGATAAGCGTATGTAAGAACAATTATGCAAGTGCGTGATGCAGATGAATGCAATGCAATTGCCTAACCCTATTATAAATCAACCAATCAAATTTTGAGTAACATCTTTACGTTCCTATACTTTCGGCTCCCGTACACCAGCGTTCCCGATCACGACGGCGTATAGCGGACGTTCAGCTCAAGACCTGGCACGGCTCAGGACGTATATGACCTAAGGTCGATCATATCCAACATGATAATCAAAATGGTACCATTACGTTCCCATACGTTAAGTTTCCGTTCGTCAGTATTCCCGATCACAGTGGCGTATAGCGGCTGTTCGGCTCAAGACGTAACACGGCTCAGGACGCACATGGCCCAGAGTCTACATATCATTATAATAACCCGAATGGTACCACTACGTTCCTGTACGTTAGGTTCCCATTCATCAGCGTTCCCGATCACCGCACCTTATAGCAGTTGTTCGGCTCAAGACGTAACACGGCTCAAGACGTATATGGCCCATTGTCAACACGCCCATCAACAAGGACTCTCTAATCATGATATTATTCCAAACCCTCCACCCTTATTCTAAATCTTCTGGCTAATAATTTGTGCACAAAACCCAACCCACAAGATGCCCAAAGTGTAATGCATTGATACTTATGGTACAACAACTCGTATCTTGAAGTACAAATTAACAACAGCATGGTATGAAACTAAACATGGCATGACGTACAAACCAAAATAGCATAAAGTACAAGTCTTTAAAGCAGAAGGTACAACTCACTAAAACGTAGAGTACAATCATGTGACGCATAACCACAATTTAAGCGACATAGAATCGAACCATTAGCATGAGTTCATTTCATCAAAGGTATCATTTTCACGTACTAATTACTCACAAAGTTCATATAAGGTTTACACACTCAAGTCTCATAAGTAACGCACCATTAAAAAACTTAGCCAATTTTAAGTACAAGTTTAATTGCTAGTTTTAAAGTTGTAACAGTGTTTCGAAGCACTTAGGAAATGATTTAATTTCTGAAATTTTAACACCAATTAGATAAAACTATAACCTACAACTTTCATGTTTATGACTAAGGTCAATTCCTAAGGTAAAAAGGTCATTTATTTTGTTTTAGTAAAACCCCTTCAGCACTTTACAGAGAAAATCCTAGAAATTGGGCCTCTGTTGCCTACGGTTTTGGGGCATCAAATCAAGGTCTCTAGGTCTGCATTTTGGTGATACTCTAGTTTAAGATATCCCCTACAAGTTTCATGTTTTGAGTTAGGGCAAGTTATTTGGAAAACATTTGAGAATTTGGCCAATTTATAAAAAGGGTTCAGTCAGCCTAAAAAAGGTCTGCAGTGTGTGTTTTTCACATAGAAAGATCAAAACCTTTGGGTTATCATCTGAGGGTATTTTGAGCTGATATTTTCTCAGTAATTATTTTAATATGTTATCTATAAAGGTCATGTTTACCACTTCTATATTTAGCCTCTAAAAAGTTAGGTTTTAGGTCTCACAAAAATGTGTGACAAAGAGGTCTGTCAGTCACTAAATCTCAACAGTGACTTTAAAAAGTGTTTTGACCTATTAAGAGTTCATATTTTTGGCTCATTTTTGGTGGACAGAAATATAAATGTCCTCTACAAGTTTTTGTTTTTGACCTAAGCTCGGTTCTCATTCTAACTTATGGTTTTTAGGTCTGCAACTCAGAGTGGTCAAGATCTTACACTCTTTAGCAAAAATGAGATATCTGGAGTTCTACCCAACGAAATCACTTCAAACCAATTTTGTAGCAAAGATAACTCGAAAATATAGATCTGGACACACAAAAAAACTTTAAGACCATTTTTGTACATTTATTTATGATTATTTAAAGTCGGTGGCAAAAAGTGAGCAAGTCTAGAAAATCAGGCTACTTAGGGTTTTGATTTCTTAGCCTATGTTGTGTACATTTTTGACATATTTTCTTTGCATGCATGTTACAAGCTCACATAAACCAAAACTCAAGAACATGTTTAGGCCATAAAACTCAAAAACATACACATACAAGCACATGCAAACCTTGTCTATGCACAAGCAGTCCCTAAACCACTTCTACAACGCCTTTTTGAATTATTTTTGTTTCTTTCTTTTAGGGTTGCTTATAGAGATAGATTGAGGGGTATCTTAAGGGAGAATATCAGAGGATTTTAGAAAGTTTACTTACTTGTTTTGATGCTCTAAGGTTGAAGAATGGTGGGCTTAGCTTTGTAGCTCACTCCTTGAACCTCCTAGCTTCTTCCTTCCTTCTTCTCTCCTTCTTGCTTCTTCTTTTCCTCTCAACACTTGAAGAACACTCAAAGCTCACAAAATCTGGTATTCTCTCTCTAGTATGACCAAAATATATGAAGGATATGGGGTGTGTTTGGCCTTTGTCTTATAGGAGAAGAGTAGGTGGTGGATTAAAGTGCTTTAATAATGATTTGTTTGCCTTTGTTGGTCTATAATAATAAATTATTATGTATATTACTTGTATAAAAAGTTTTGAGACATAATAATGCTTAATTTATACAACTTTTTCTTATTTTTGAGCTTAAAAATTGTAAAATATCACTTTTTGGGCACAAACTCCAATATGGCCGGCCACCAAGGGTATTTTTGTCATTTTTTGATGTCATTTTATCTTTTGTTGCTTAATTGTATTTAAATATCTGATTTAGAGTGTTCATGTGTCAAATTTTAAATTTTTTAAAATTTTTTGCTGTACTAGGGGCAAAATAGTCATTTTACCTTAATTATGAGAATTTTTGATTTTTTTAATCTTATATTTCATGTTATTTACTTAATTTAGCACGTTAAGAGTCTTCTCTGAGTATCTGGTCTTTATGGGATTTTTAGGTCGAATTAGGGTTTCGGGTTGAATTGCTGTCACGAGTTGTTACAATATGGGTGGTTACTACTAGGGTCCAGTCCGGGGTGTTATAATCTACCCCCCTTAAATAAATTTTGTCCTCGAAATTTTGTATCGTACTTCATCGTGTGAATGGTTGGGGATGATTTATTAGCATCTTTTCTCTTCAAACTTTGGCTGTAACGACCCGATACAGACCCTAGTTGTAACAACCCTATTGATAACAACCCGTGTAAAGACCTAGCCCAAACCCTAATGTTAGTGGCGGATAGTCCACGAGACCATAGAGCACATAAGTAGTTCAAAACCCTAACTCGAATCGAAAATCCTAAGTTCAGCCCGAAAATCCTAAAAAGGTCCAAAACTCAGGCAACAAAACCTTAACACCCGGAGAGTCTCCTAACATTCTAAATGAAGTAAATATCAT
>JAUMHN010205019.1:8047-21112 GCA_032360265.1 Heliamphora ciliata
GGAATGGAAAAGGAGGGGGAGGTAAAACCTTTTTTCTTGGTCCATACACCATCCACCTAGATGATGTGCATATGCTTGAGGGTGGTCTTGTCATAGAGGGCATAGTTCGAGAAAAGAATCCCTTTTTCTTTGGTAAGGTCAATCCCAAAGTGCCAAAACACTTTTGTCAAATACATGTTGTGGGGGAGGGCTATGTTTGATTTGGAATATGAATGGAGCATATCAGAAACAAAGAGAAAGCCAAGATCAAGTTTTTGGCCTTCCAAAATGCACCACATGACAAAAACATGAATGAATGTTACATCATTGTATTTTTCGAATTGAGGAAGAAAAATATGGTTGACGAAATGTGTGACGGCCCGATTCTCTGACACATCATTATAACACTTTTTCCTTAATTACTTGTGAAAAATAGCATTTTTTTTGTTAAACATAAACTATCTATTTCTTTTATAAGTAATTAACTCGACTTAAAAGAATAAGTTAAAAGGAGGGAGACTTTAAATATATCAAAAGAAAATTCCCAATATTACAAAAAGTGCATCAGAGTCGCGGAATTAAAATATTACATTTTTTCATTAATTTAGGAATTCCTCCACAGTTTCTTCTTTTGTGCCAGGAAGAGTCTCCTCCGTTGGACTTGCCTCCTCGTATGTTTTTTCTACACCTGGCATTTAAATGCCGTGAGCTACACGTTAAGAGGAACAATTATAACCCAACTAACTTACCCATAACACACTAATGCACAATAATATTCATACAAGAGATATACAATCATATACACTATTCAATGCAAGGGTTCAACTTAACTCATTATGTTCTCATTGTTCACACTACCAAGATCCTCTTTGTCAACTGTACACTAACCAATGCAATGGGTTCAATCTAACTAATTATGTTCTCGTTGTTTACAATACCAAAATTTCACATTTTCAAAACATAGTTTTTCCCTCGATTCTCACTGGAGAACCCACAACACACACTCATTGCTACGTTACCACAACAGGACTCACCTCCTCGGTACCATTAAGTTTTCATACATTCATTGCCACGTTACCACAACGGGACTCACCTCCTCGGTACCATTACGTTCCCGTACACTCATGTTCCCATATATCTTGTCCCAGCCACATCATCCTTCTCCTCTAGTACTACTTGTACTCGGCTAAGTGTCATGATGCGTGGTTTATAGACAACAGTATCCCTGTCCAGTACTCCTTGTACTAGGTTGATTGCCCTATGCGAATCGAGGCATGGCACGACTCAAGGCATAGCATGGCTCAAGATGTCAATTGACCTTTCCTCAACACCATAACATAATACACAACCCTTCTCATGTCAAAACCCCAAGTCTTGTTTCGAAAAATAATGTTTGTTCGTAATTCATCAGTTAGTCTCCTATACGTATATTTGGTCCACTAATCATACTTCCACCATAAGATGCCTAACTACTTTTAAGCATGCTTTGAGTAACATAATAACATAAACAAGCTCCTTGGAAACTAGCACCACTTTTTGAAATTCGTCACAGGTGTCGACACAAAGCTCATTGGTGTCGACACAAGTTAGTCTTAGCCTTGGTTCTCGAACAAAAGTGTTGACTCATTCTTCCTGAGATGTCGACTAAACTTTTGGATTTTCATCACCCACACCTTGGTGTCGACTCTTTCATTACTTTAGTTTTCCAGCTTGAAACTTGGTGTCAACTCATATCAGAGTTGGTGTCGACTCAAGACTTCATGTCTGCTCAGGTGTCGACTCAATTGAGAGACTTTAACTACTGAAATTTTGGTGTCGACACTACTCATCTTTTGTGTCGACTCAGCTAAGCAACTTTGGCTACTAGAAAATTGGTGTCGACACTTCTCACTTTAGTGTCGATCTAGCTAGTCCAGCTTTGGCTACTGAAAAATTGGTGTCAACACTTCACACTTTGGTGTTGACCCAGCCAATCCAACTTTGGCTACTGGAAAATTGGTGTCGACACTTCTCACTTTGGTGTCGACACATATGGGTCAGAGTTCGGGGATGACTTGATGTCTTGGTGTCGACTCATTGCTTTGTTGGTGTCGATATACTTTAAGTTTCCCATATGGTGTCGAGGTATTGACTCATATCATCTTTGGTGTGGACACTAGAATCTGGAGGTTCAGAGAACACTTGGTGTTGACTCATGTATACGTTGGTGTCGATACAAGTTGATTTCAGTTAAAGTGCTAGAGCGTCGACTCATGTGTATGTTGGTGTCCACTCGTCACACTATTCGGTCCTTAACTTGGTGTCGACTTAACTTGGATCTTGGTCTTATACCGGAGGTGTCGACATAATCAATCATTAGTGTTGACACAACCTGTTCCCCTGAAACGTCTCAAGCAAAGAGTTAGAGGTGTCATTCCTATACCTTAATGGTGTCGACACACTTGAGTTTGTCAAGCCTGCTTTGCCTGTAAGTGTCGGCCCAAAAACTAATTGGTGTCGACACAAAACATTCTGTTCAGAACACTAAGTGTCAACTCATTTAGCACTAAGTGTCAGCACAAATGGCATAAGGTGTCGACATATTTGCATGTAGTGTCGACTCAACCTTTGTGAAAAATATTTAAATTAATATCTTTTTAAACTTTTAATTAAAAAATGAAATTTAATAAAATCATCAAAATCATATAAAATGCTATTGTGCTCACAAATTTTTTTTGGGATAATTACACTTACCTTTTTTGAGGTTTAAGCTTATTACAGGGACATCCCATGTGGTCTCTAAAATTACACTAACCTCGCTTGAGATTTAATTTTAACATCAATTGCAACACAACTGTTAAAATTTTTGTTGAAATTTAACGAAAACTGCCCCTTACCCCAAAACCACCCTTCCCACCCCAAAACCACCATTCAAACCACCATTTTCCCCCAAAACCACCCTTCCCACCCCAAAACTACCATTTCCAAAACCACCCTTCCGTTGAAATTTGGGGTGGGAAGGGTGATTTTGGGGTGGGGGGGAAAGATAGTTTGAAGGGTGATTTTAGAGTAGGAAGGATGGTTTGGTGTGAGAGGGGCGGTTTCTGTTAAATTTCAACGAAAATTTTAATAGTTGGGGTGCAATTGATGTTAAAATTAAATATCATGGGAGGTTTGTGTAATTTCAAAGACCACAGGGGAGGTCTCTGTAATAAACTTAAACCTCAAGGAAGGTAAGTGTAATTATCCCTTTTTTTTATGATGACAATATTTTTTAAAAAATATTTTTGATAAGGGTACTTCCCTTATCATTATGCCTTAACAAAATGTACAATTTAGTCAAAATGGCATAACAATCATTTAAGAAATTATTAACTTGAGAAGTGCAAACTTTTTGGCGTTCAACAACACATGATATTCAACAAATTTGCATAATCAACATCAATATTGTGAAGGAGAAATTGGCATTCATACATGTTAAAGCAATAGCCATTCATAACAATAAAATGTTTGAATCAACTCCAATAAAACCACAAAACTGAACAATGTTTTTCAAACAACCATCATAAACCATACATCCATCATGAAATGTTTTTTTCAAGAGGCAATCATCACAACCACAACAAACAAAAATGTTTTTCAAAACTATTATAACTTCATATTCAAAAAAAATTCTTCAATCTTTAACTTTTGTTTTCTTCTCTCCCTTTTGTCAACATCAAACTAGGGGCTTCAGAGGTCATCGAACATATTCTTCTTCAATTTCTTATCTTCCTGAATCTTCTTTCTTTCAGTAGCACTTTCCTTCGCTGCCAATGATTTCTTTGACTCTTTCTCCTTCTTCTTCGGTGCGAAAAATGTGGTCATGAGGGCTAAATCCACTTCTCTTCCCAGGCGGGTTTTCTTCTCGGCCTTGGTCTCCTTCGGCTTGAACTGTTTACCCCAAGTTTCTCGAAGCCAAGCTATGCCCTCTTCAACCTTTCTATTGTTCTCTTGCACAACAATTATTACACCTTCATCATACTCCTTTATGACTTGCTAGAGTAACCTTACGTTCATTTGAATGATCTTGTCAATGCCTGAAGTCATGTTCTGGCTAAGGACATGACCTGCTTCACAGGCCTACTTGACTTCTTTTCTTAGACCTTTAGTCTTGCCACTAAGGGTAACCAAACCTTCAGCTATGACGTCTATGCGAGCACTAAGATCATAAATCGCAACATCAACCTTCTTATGAGGGGATGCCAAAGATGACGAAATGGGGTGGAAGAGGGGTCTGACTGGTTGAGGGAGTGGCAAAGGAGGGGGAGGTAAAACCTTCTTTCTTGGTCCATCCACCATCCACCTGGATGGTGTGCATGTGCTTTTGGGTGGTCTGTCATAGAGGGCATAGTTCGAGAAAGGAATCCCTTTCTCTTTGGTAAGGTCAATCCCAAAGTGCCAAAACACTTTTGTCAAATACATGTCATGGGGGAGGGTTGTGTTTGATTTGAAATATGAATGGAGCATATCAAAGACAAAGAGAAAGCTAAGATCAAGTTTTTAGCCTTCTAAAATACACCACATGACAAAAACATGAATGAATATTACATCACCATATTTTCCAAATTGAGGAAGGAAAATATGATTGATGAAATGTGTGACGGCCCGATTCTCGGACTCATCATTATATGACTTTTTCCTTAATCACTTGTGAAAAATAGCATATATATTTTTTGCTAAACATAAATTATCTATTTCACTTAAAAGTAATTAACTCAACTTAAAAGAATAAGTCAAAAGGAAGGAGATTTTAAATGTATCAAAAGAGAATTCTCAATATTACAAAAAGTGCATCAGAGTCGCATAATTAAAATATTACATTTCTTTATTAATTTAGGAATTCCTCCACAGTTTCTTCTTCTGCACCAAGCAGAGTCCAGTGCTCCTCCTCCTCGGTCAGGATTGCCTTCTCGTATGTTTCTTCTACACCTGGCATTTAAATGCCGTGAGCTACACGCTCAGAGGAACAACTATAACCTAACTAACTTACCCATAATACACCAATACACAACAATATCCATACAAGAGATATACAATCATATACACTATTCAATGCAAAGGTTCAACTTAACTCACTATGTTCTCGTTGTTCACACTACCAAGATCCTCGTTCTCAACTGTACACTAACCAATGCAAGGGGTTCAATCTAACTCATTATGTTCTCGTTGTTCACAATACCAAAAGTTCACATTCTCAAAGAATATTTTTTCCTCGGTTCTCACCGGAGAACCCACAACACACACTCATTGCCACGTTACCACAACGGGACTCACCTCCTCGGTAGCATTAAGTTCCTATACACTCATTGCCACATTACCACAAGCGACTCAGTTTCTCAGTACCATTACGTTTCCATACATTGATGTTCCCATACACCTTGTTCCCGTCACATCATCCTTCTCGGCCAGTACTACTTGTACTCGACTAAGTGCCATGATGCGCGGTTTACCAACAACAGTATCCCTGTCCAGTACTCGTTGTACTAGGTTGATTGTCCTGCGCGGATCGAGACAAGACACGACTCAAGGCATAGCACGGCTCAAGATGTCAATGGACCCTTCCTCAACATCATAACACAATACACAACCCTTCTCATGTCAAAATCCCAAGTTTTGTTTAAAAAAAAAAAGTTCGTTCGTAGTTCATCGTTTGGTCTCCTATACGTATACTTGGTTCACTAATCATGCTTTCAACTTAAGATGTCTAACTACTTTTAAAGATGCTTTGAGTAATATAATAACATAAACAAGTATCATTTATAGCAAGATATAATCATAACACAACATTCACACACTTAAGCTACACAATTCAACTTCTCTAAAAATTCTGCATCTTTGGTTTGGTTTGTAAAATTCATTTTCTATACCATCTGACATTTTCTTACCATGAAATTTTATAGGGTGATATATATACATGCTAGGAACATTTCTTATGAATACAACTAAGCCGAAAGGTGCTTCTTGACAACGAAAAAAATTCATTAAACAGAATAGGTCAAAAAATGACACTGTTTGGTAAAATCGATTTTTAGGAAAAATTGTCCGGTAAAATCACTCCAAATAAATTTTAGATGAAATATAACTCAAAAATCTAGTCTTGGACATAAAGATTGACCTTAGGGGATGTTTATTAAATTGTCTAAAAATCGGCAAAGTGAACTATTTTTCTGCTCGTTCGGCGTCAAAGCATATAAATTATGTTTCGGGCACTTAGACATCATTTTGGGTTCTACTAAAACTCACACATACTAATAATAACCTCATGAAACTCTAGTAAAAACACATTTTGAAAAAGACACTTTTAGGTACACCAAAAAAATTGGGTTAGAGCAAGAAGATGACTTTTTCTTAGTATTTCTTCGGTGGACTTGTTCCTACTATTGTTTAACTTATTTTTCGGGTTCATATATGTTAATTAAGGTCTAAAGATAGTATATTCCAAAGTCTTTATTATTCGCATAACACTCTTGTTTAATTCATAGAAAAAAGACAAAACACAAGACGTCATTTCATGCACAACAACTCAGCTATCTTCTATTCAATTCTTTTTAGATCTTCTTGTTTCTAATCTTGTTTATAACTACTTAGACCATATTATTTGTTGTAAATATGGGTTAAAATAGAAGGTTAAAATGAGTTGTAGGAGTTCATACCTGGATGGTCTTAATAAAAGAAGATGGAGGACTTACTTTCTTCCTTCCATTTCTTCCTTCTTTTTCTTCTTCTTCTTCTTCTTCTTCTTCTTTCTTGGAGATTCTCTCTCTCAATTCTCTCCTTCTTGCCATAATTATATGGGAAAGAATGGGTGGGAATGGCCTTCCATTTATAGGCTTGAGAGAAGACTTAGTGTGTAATCTCATAGGGTTTGTTTGGTAATTAATTAGAATAGGTTTATGGACTTTTTCATAATTATAGGCTAGTAGACCAATGTGTTGTCACTTGGCTAATGATGAAGAGTTAAAAAGATTTTAGCTGAATAAAACTCTTCCAGCTAAAATTAAGTAGAAAAGTGTTCAAGATACCCGGAAAGATATTTTGACACAAAAGATAACTATTATATAAGACTTACTTATTTTTATTGAATTAAGATTTTATTTTAGAATTAATTTTGTAAAATATAAAAATATTAAAACTATTTAAAACTGCTCCATTTATACTAAAAAAGCCCCAATGCAATATAAAAGTTAGTTCCCAATGCAAATTCACCGAAAATACAAAAAGTATACTTTTTGTACTTTTTTGGGCACACCACCCAAGGTGTCCAGCCACTAGGAAGCTCTCCCCATTTTTTTAATTAAATAATTTTTGTATTTAATAATTCTTGAATTTAAAATTTTGGGCCAAAAGGATTAAATTTGGATTTTCTTTTATTTTTAAGTTGGGCTTGACCCATGGGCTTTTTTTTTTAATTTTATTTTTCTTGGTCTTAATTTGCTAATTGGACCTTTAATTTAAGTTGAGTCATAATCTTTTCTTGGGCCTTCATTTTAGGTTTTGGACCTTACTGAAATTTTGGGTTTCGTTGGAGTTTTAATTCTTAACTCCCATTAGACCTAGGGTTGGACTTTCTCTTGGTTGTCTTTGGGGTCTTAGGTGACTTTTTAGGATAATTTCTAATTAAACTCGGGCTTACCCTGAGTTTTAGGTTCAATCACTAAGCAATCGACACGACCTATCTCAAGTTGGGGTTTTCGGCGTACGCGTGACTTTGAAACTACGATTAGGGTTATACGAATTTTTTGTTTACGTTGAGAATCCGCCATTAGGGTTCTTAATCCTGTGTTTGAAAATACGGGTCCTTATAAAATGATGCAACGGACGCATCTCTGGGCTCAAAAGGTTTGCCTCTAAAGGTTTTGTGGGGTCAACAATCTCAACAACAAAAATTTTCTTTACTGCGTAATGGAAAGAGAAAAAGTCTAAGGTCCCTTTCTTTTGATGGTAGGGGACCTTAATATCCCCATTTGGGACACCTAGGATGGAGTTGAAGGTTTTGTAGTCAAAGGCAATCTCTTTGTTGTTCACCCAAGTGGTGATTTTCTTATCTTTAAAAGAGTTGGTGGGCTTCATGTGAGCATAGAACAATCTTACTAGGGATGGGTAATGGTGGTCCTGAATATGTAACAGATTCGTCCAACCTAGAGTGTCGAACCACTCTGAAAATTTCATTCTAATGGAATCAAAAATTGCAAAATTAATCGATCTACCTAAGAGAATCTTGTCATTGGCAAAGGACATGTAGTAGAGGTTCTTCACTTAGGTCGACCGGAACAAGAGAATGATGTTGAACCCCATTTCTTGAGTAGGCGCTGTTGCCATCGTTGTCGCCGTCTTCTTCCTCTTGCTCGTACGGGGGTTCGAGCTCTCACCGGCGTCTGTTCGTTTACTGCCCTTACCCATCGTCCTAGGTGGCATGGATGTCGACACTAGGGTTTGGTGCAGAGATAAGGGAGAATGAGTCAGAGAGGGAGACGAAACGGTTTTAAAGGAACTGAACGGTTATGAGTGTGAAAACAAAAAGGGAAAAAATCGCCTATTTATATACGAGGAAATGTGTTGACACTTTCCATGTAGGTGTCGACACTTTTCAAGCGTCACGGAGGGTGTTTAAAAATGATTTTTGTGTTAACACTGCTGTATGATAGGGTCGACACTTTCGGCTCTTACGTTCGATAATTTTCATAAGTGTGTTGACTCCTTTTGCACAAAAAGCAAGATAACTCGTTGTGTCGACACTATGTAGCTAGGGGTCAACACTTTTCTCAAATTGTGTCGATACTCTATAGCGATGTGTCGGCACTTTTCACACGTGTTGACCTTGTTAACATTGTGTCGACACTTTTTATACAGTAACACATAGAGTGAAATGCAGCAAAAAGGTATTATTAGTATGACATATAAACATCAATTTTGAGCACATAACATATTAAGTTCTCTTTTAATATAACAAAATCTTTCTTCAAAGAGGTTTGGTGAAGATATCGGCAAGTTGGTGTTAGACGTAAAACTGCCAAGATCATTGTTTTTCTAAATAATTTTTGATAAAAAATTAACTGGACGAAAAAACGCCGAAACGGGCTCCAGATAAAAACTTATAACGTCAAACGATCAAAATAAAACTCGTGCAACCACAGTTAATTTAGAAGAATACCTTTTTAACGGTCGATTCTTCAACTACAATTTGATTCCGAGTTAAAGCATCTGTCAGATTTTCTACTGTATTTTCTTATGTGATTCTCGTATATAGTGTGGGCTATAATCTATCGAGAACTCGTACCGGCAGAACTTAAACAGCTTTAGTCTTGAAGATAAATTCTGAAATTGGTTCAGCCTACCCGCATATTTATAGGGTTATAGTAGGGACCTGAGGAGTAATTATAAGCAAGACTTCTAGTGGAACACAGATACGCATCAACGATTTTTGCAATTAAATAAACCTCATAGATTATGAAAAACTAGTAGCGGTTTCTACAATTTCTATAAAACACTGAATTACAGTTTACACCACTAAAGAACTATAATTGCACTCTGACCTATAACCTCAAGAACATATAATATTGAGCTCTTGTTATTAAATACATACTATTTCTCCCAACGTTAAGATTTTTGATGTCCGCCAATTAAATTTAATTACTGACAATTTAATTTAATCTGTATCTTGATATTCCTTAAACCCTTATGCTTAATCTATTTGACCACCGAATAATCAAATCTACCTATAGGGTTAGGCTCGGTCAAAACTTATAAGATTCTTGAAGGGGATATTATCAATCCCGATCTTTTAGAACGTGGATTCCATCAATAATATTTACCATATACATAATACCACCATCTAACTCACTGGAATTATAGACCCATATAAGATCGCACCCTCTAATGAATCAAAATAACGACTATTAAATATACACAAATCAATAATTATTTTAGGATTAAGAGAATAAACACTATTCATAATAATCTTGGGGTGTAAATTAATTTTTATAGTCAGTATAAAATTAATTACCCCAAATGTCCCGTTCAATACACACAAAGTGTACTAGCACAGAGAGTCAGAATAATAGACGACGCTATTATCTGTTCTCTATAACTAAGACAAGCCTACTAAAACTCTATGTCACAGTTGTACCGATGGTATGTCCATTTTTATCTAAACTGTGATTATAAAACTTATATTCTGCAATAACTTAAAATCTGATTTTCTGTGTGCTAGCCGTACTCTACACACCAGATTAAATATTATACAGAATATCGGATATCTATGCATAATATTAAAGAAATGATACACATACATTGCTCATAAAGATTTTAATAAAATAAAAAATTAATTTTATTAAAAATAAAATAAATACTAAAAATATGATTTTCAGTATACCAACGTTAACAGTTGGTGGTCTGTGGCTACAAATTCAAGTTCAATGTTTACTTTTTATACACAATCTCATATAAAATGATGTCTGATTTTAATGTGTCTTTGTTCTTAAGAGTTGTAAAGAATTCTTGGATATATTTATGGTACTAGTGTTGTCACATTTTATGGGGATGTGATATAAGCTTATATTGTAATCCTCTAGTTGTTGTTTCATCCAAAGAACATGTGTACAACAGCTACCAGGTGCTTGTACTCAGCCTCAGCTATAGATAAGGCTTTTGAGTTCTGTTTCTTACTAAATCAAGATATGAGTGAGTGTTATAGGAATTGACATGTTCTAATAGTATTCTTCTTGTCTACTTACAATCGAAAAAGTTTGTATCAGAATAGCTAAATATTTCAAAAGCTATCCCTCTATGTAAAATAATTTTAGGTTTTATGTACCTAAAAAGTATCTAATGATGCGCTTAATAGCAGTTGTATGTGATTTCTTAGGATTAGCTTGAAATCTAACATACAAACAAACACTAAACATGATTTCAGGTCTATAAGCAGTTAAATAAAGTAAAAAGCTAATCATACCTCAATATCTATTTTCCTCAACAAGCTTACCATTTTCATCCTTGTCCAACTTTATTGAAGGGCACATGGGAGTTCTCATAGGTTTTGCGTTCAGCATATCAAACCTCTTCAATAAGTCTTTAGTGTACTTAGACTGATTGATGAAAATTTCTTCTTGAGTTTGTTTGATTTGAAATCTAAGAAAATAATTGAGTTCACCCATCATGCTCATTTCAAACTCACCCTGCATACACTTAACAAAATTCTTGCAGAGGTTTTCATTAATTGAGTCAAAAATAATGTCATCAACATAAATTTGTACAACTAATATGTCTTTTTTCTTAGACTTGATAAAAAGAGTTATATCAATTTTGCCCCTTGAAAACTCATTTTCATTTAAGAATTTGCTTAGCCTTTTATATCAAGCTCTTAGTGGTTGTTTCAAACCATAGAGAACTTTGGTGAGTTTGTAAACATGATTAGAGAAGTCTGGGTTTTTAAAATCAGGAGGTTGTTTTACAAATACTTCCTCAGAAATAAAACCATGTAGAAAGGCACTTTTAACATCCGTTTGATAAAGTTTGAAATTTTTAAAGCAAGAAAAAATAAGAAACACCCTAATGACTTCATGTCTAGCCATGGGTGCAAAAGTTTTATCAAAATCGATGCTTTCTTCTCGATTATAACCTTGAGCTACCAATTAAGTTTTGTTTATAAAAATTACTATATTTTTATCAATTTTAATGTAAAAACCCATTTTGTACCAATAATAGAGTAATCATTAAGTCTTGGGACTAAAGTGTTAGGGTTGTATATTAAAAATCATGAATTTTATTAGTTTTAGTATTTAATTTAATTTTTAATAAAATTAATTTTTTTATTTTATAAGAATTTTAATGAGCAATGAATGTAATTTTATTTTCTCAATGTAATGCATGGATGCCTTTTATTCTGTATAGTATTTAATCTAATGTGTAGAGCACGACTTGCAAATAGAAGACCAGATTATAAATTTTTGTAGAATATAAATTTTTGTTCACAGTTTCGATAAAATTGGACAAATCATCGGTACGACTGTAGTACAGAGTTTTAGTAGGCCTGTCTTGGTTATGGAGAACAGATAATAGTGTTGTCTATTGTTCTGACTCCCTGTGTTAGTACATTTTGTGTATATTGAACAGAACCACATTAGGGTAATTAATTTCACACTGACTATATAAATTAATTCACACCCCAAGGTTATTATGAGTGCTTATACTCTTAATCCTAAAATAATTATTATTTATGTATATTTAATATTTGTTATTTTAATTTATTAGATGGCGCGATCTTTTATGGGTTTATAGTCCTCGTGAGTTGGATAGCAGTATTACTTATATGGTAAATATTAATTATTGACGGAATTCACGTCCCAATTGTTCGAGATTGACGATACCCCCTTAAGGAAGCTTATAAATTTTGACCGGGCTAAACCCTACAGGTGGATTTAATTATCTGTCAGTCAAATAAGTTAAGTAGAAGGGTTTAAGAAATTTTAAAGATGCTGATTAAATTAAATTGTCAGTAATTAAATTTAATTGGTGGGTATCGAGAGTTTTAACGTGGGGAGATGGGTTAAGTATTTAATAATAGGAGTTTAATAAAATTGGTCTTAAGATTATGCTAGAAGTGCAGTTACAGTTCTTTAGTAGTATGAACTGTAATTTAGTATTTTATAAAAATTACAGATATTGCTGCAAGGTTTTCATATTTGTAGAAACTACTAGATAAGTATCTGGGTTACACTAGAAGTTTATGCCATAATTACTCCACAGGTTCCTGTTGTAGCCTATAAATACGTGGGTAGGTTGAACCATAATGATCAAAAGATATTCATCTAAACTAACTGTGGTGGCACGAATTTTTATTTTGATCGTTCGATATTAAAAAGTCTTTATCTAGAGCCTGTTTCAGCGATTGCCCGTCTAGTTTTTATTTTTTAAAAAATCGTATACAAATTAATGATCTTGGCAGTTTATCTCCAACAATTGGTATCAGAGCCATTTTGATTATGTTTATGGTTAATCGAGGAGCCGAGTAGATTTAGAACTGTGCTAACTTTGTTTTGCAGGCGTTCTAATCCCGATTTTATGATC
>JAUMHN010205129.1:0-45283 GCA_032360265.1 Heliamphora ciliata
GGTGGTGTTTAAGATGCGTTTTGTTTCTCTTAGCAAAAAAAAAACATAAAATTTAAAATTTCTAAAAAGACCTCTAATAATAAAAATAAAAATAAAAATAATAAAAATAAAAGTAAAAACAAAAAAAAGATAATAATAATTGGTGAGTTGTTAAACCCTTGTCTTTTTAAGGTGTTTTCTCTCCCTCCGGCTAAATTTAAGCCATAGCTTGGGTTTTAATTATTTTTATCCCGCTTCCAACAAATTTGATTTTCAGTCGTAACTTGGCTTTTTATCTCACGCCTCGTTCCAAATCTTTAAATCTTAATCTTTCAAAATTTTCAGCCGTAGCTTGGCTTCCGATCATTTCAATCTCGCTTCTTCCTCAGACCCGCATTCTTAGATTCTGACTCGGTCCTCCTCATGACCCTAAACTGACTCATCGGTCATTCTCACGATCCTAAACTGACTCATCGGTTCTTCTCACGACCCTAAACTGAATCCTCGGTCCTCCTCACGACCCTAAACTGACTCATTGGTCATTCTCACGATCCTAAACTGACTCATCGGTTCTCCTCACGACCCTAAACTGAATCCTCGGTCCTCCTCACGACCCTAAACTGACTCGTCGGTCATCCTCATGACCCTAAACTGACTCCTCGGTCCTTCTCACGACCCCAAACTAACTCGTCGGTCCTCCTCACGACCCTAAACTGACTCGTCGATTCTTCTCACAGCCCTAAACTGACTCGTCGGTTCTCCTCCTGACGATAAACTGACTCGTCGGTTCTCCTCCTGACCATAAACTAACTCGTCGGTCCTCTTCATGACCTTAAACTGACTCATGTTTGCATTACAGTATACCTATCTGCATCATGTTAGCATTTATTCATGTTAGCATCCATGTCATGTTTCTTATCATTACATCTTTGCATTTTGCCCCATGAACTACGTTTTGGTCTGATTCCTAGCAAAGGGGTACGTAGGCAGTTCGATGAAAATTTGAGTACGACCAACATCATATGCATGCTTGTGTGTTTGTGGCCTAAAATTGACGGCTCGGTCAAATGGTTGTTGTCTCTGGATCTTTGATATAACCTGTTTCATGTGTTACTATGCAAGTTATATCAAAGAGGGGAAACTGTAGACACCCCAATTTGACCCCGCCTAATCTTAGGTGAATTCGATGATGAAAACAGGTAGAATAGTGCCTCAGTTCGATTATCGAGAAGTGATCCAAGCTCGGTATTCGAGCCAAGAATCTTCAAACTAATGAAATTTTGACGAACCATTGAAACTTGCTGCCCAAGTAAGGCGACCGCCAACTTTCTTCATGGCGCCTGCCGTAGAACTTTGTAGAAATCCTTGCCCAAAGTGGCGACCGCCACCTTCCATAATGGCAACCGCCAACTCCCTTAGTGGCGACCGCCATAGACCCTTGTGGAACCTTTCAAAAACATGGCGACCGCCAACTTGCATTAAGGCGACCGCCACCTCCAAATGGACTGACGTGTCCCAATACGTGGCAGCATCTCATTGGTTGAATAATTCTATAAATACCGTACCCCAACGTACGTTTTCAGTACGAATTTTGAGTGAGAGAGACTTTGCCGATATATCGAGCGATTTCGACCCCCAACACGGAAGCCTTGCCGAATTACCGAGATCCGAGCATTCCAACACCTACATTGCAACCCTAGCTTAGATTTCCACCCGAGGATTGGTACGCCGAGGCACATTCCACAACTTGAGGATTCTCCGACAATCTAGATAACTTGTTTAGATCCCCGATCTTTCTAAATTCTGCTTTCTCTCTTTTTGAGTGATCAGGTAAAATGTCAATTTTAATTTGCACGTTTTCTTTAATTATGTAGTTAACATTATTTATTGCTTAATTTATTTCGTTGAATTTAATCTTTTAAATTAATTCCTTAATTCACACCCCACACTAAACACATTGTCTTTTTACTCATTTATTTATTTACTTATTGAATAGTGCTAACATATTTTGGCAATTACAACTTAATAACGTTGTTAATTGTTGTAATAATGCACCTACATTTATGTGAATATAGTAATTAATACTACATTTCACATTTAACCTAAATAGTTATTTTTAATTTCTTTTATCTTTCTAGTATTAGTTTAATTGTCTTTACTAGTATTTATTTTCATTCTCTTTTCTTTTCTTATAATATTAATGTCATTTCCTTTATTAAGTATTAGTTTAATTTTTTAGCATTTATTTTATTTAGTTGTTCTAATTAACTCTTAATAGTAGTTTAGTTCATTTTCTTTTCTTGAAACATTTGTGTTCCATTTTATTTTTAGTATTTCCTTTTTGACATTCATTTTTCTTTTAATATTAGCTTAATATTCCTTCATTAGTGTTTATTTTTCATTTTCTTTTCTTTTCTAGTAGTGTAATTTTCTTTTTCTAGCATCTTATTTTCTTTCCTATAATGTAGTTTTATTTTATTTTATTTTATTTTCTCTTAATGCTAATTTATTTTTCTCTTTATTAGTGTAAGGTTCCTTCTTCATTTTCTTTTTGTAGCTCTATTTTCTCATAACTTTATTATATCTTTCTTTTTCTTTCATTTTCATTAACCATAAAAATCATAAAAAGTCTTTAAATCACATCCTTATTTTTGAAATGTAATTCTCATTTCTGTTGCTTTCTTTTCTCTTGTTTTTAAAATATGAGTAGTTAGGTTTTCTTTTAATAGTTTAAATAAATATTTTCTAACCTTTTCATTTTAGCATAATTTTTCTTTTGTGACCATTTTCTTTTCCTTCAAATCCTTAAATTCTTTTTTATTATAAAATCATTCTTTTAAGTTTTTTTTTTATTAAGTAAGCTTATTTTTAATGTAGAATTTTCTCTTTTGTACATCTTTTATTTTATATTTAGCATTCATTTTTCATATTAATACCAATCTAGTTTATTTTGATAATGTGTATATTTTGGTTACTTTCCTTAAAATATTTTGTATTTAAAATAGTTTAGCTTATCTTTGTAGCAAATCCATGTTTAGGAAATTTTAACAATTTCTACCATACTTTTGCTCTTTTATTTAAATCATGATTATTAGTCTATTTTTGTGAATATCGCATGTGGGAGTGTTTCATGTATCCTTTAAATAGAAATTGCATGCCGTAGGATTCAGGATTTTTCTTTTGACACTTATTTATTTTGGAGTGTTATGTACATATTTTATATATTTTCTATACTTAATTTTGGATGTTCTCTCTTTGCCTCTATTTTTTTTATTTGTATGCATTTGAGAAATTTTATTAAAGAACCAATGATGATTAGTAGAGGCCAACCTTATGGTTGGGCGAACGGGGTGCCTAACACCTTTTCCGATTCGTACCTTAGCCCCTGAACCTTCTTTTCTCTGGTTAACGTTTTCAAAGATCAGTAGCTATTTTGTTTTTCTTAATTTTTTTCAAAAACTAAGTGGTGACTCTATTTTTAATAAAAAGAAATTTTATAAATTTGGTTTTCAAGGTGTTAAAACATTTTTTTGTAAACATCTTTGAATTTTTCTATTTTTGACCCCTAAATCTCAACGCCACACCCTTAGAAAAAATAATATGGCAAGGATTGAGAATTCCTAAATCGACCTTTAGGATGTCTAGAGTGAGTTTCGCCTCATTGGTCGGGCATGGCTCAGTTCTCTAGATTGGGGTCATGACAGATTGATAAGACTAAAGAGATGCATGATTACATGTTGGACATTAAGGGCCTTTGCATGCTCTCAAAATCCAAACTTCTCGATAAGTTTAAGATACCAGACAAGGGCAAATTTGATGGAACCAACGATCTAAATGTTTATCTAAAAATGTATATTGGAGCCTTGAGACCTATGAGTATAAATGAAGATTTAGTGGGGTAGTTATTCCAAAAAACTCTGACTAGGGTAGTACTTTGTTGGTTTGTGATGTTGGAATTGTTTGAGACTTGTACATGGAGAGATAATATTAAATGTGTTCGTGGCTCATGATGCTTATAACATACAACCTGACGTGACAACCCGGAGTTCAAAACTACCCGACAAGATGGTTAGGAAAGCTTCTTTGAGTCTTTGGAAATTGGAGGGCCAAAGCAGCAAAGATGACTAACCAACCCCTTGAAAAAGAATAAGTCCAAATGGTGGTGAGAAATCTCTAACTGCAATTCATGAAGAACCTAATCATCCAGCCTTTGGTCACCAATGAATAACTATTTGTGGCAGGTATTTAGGTAGAAGATGCCATGTAGATCGGTGTGTTATACAAAGAGAAAACTTATACAACAAGATCAAGAAGAATTAGAGGAGCTAATAACCATACCCAACCAACCAATACCAAAACAACCGAGGTAAAATCCTTGGATATGTAAGTGTTGCAAAATCCTAGACAAAAGGTTAGACCCAGAAGAGAATTCACTAACCTTAAAAACCTCACATTAGGAAAGGCTTTGAACTATCTTGTGAAAGCAGGACACATAAAACGCTTGGACCTTTTACCTCAACCAAACCCCTTGCCAAACTACTTATAATCCCGCACATTACTAAGCTTACTGTAAGTCCCATGGTCACCTCACTAGTAACTACATTTGACCTCGTTATGAAATTTAAGACGTCATTGTTGCCCAAGAAGATTGTGAAGGGATCGAAATCCTAAGATCCCATGACAGTGCATATGAATCGAATCAAACACGGTGCGGTACAAGACCTATAGCATAAAAAAAACTTTACAGCGCCGAACCATCCAGACAGACAAGAAACCATCTAGACGGAATTCGTACGGGGGAGACAACAACAATTCCCGAACCCCAAAATAAAAACCCGGTATGCCCACAAGGCGAAATAGGAGTTATACTTGTGTGATCCCTCTGATTTGATCACATTTTTGCACTTGAACTTGGATTTGAAGATCAACACAACAAGCCGACAATCTCGTCTCCATTTTGATCTTCTGCTGTATTCCTAAACGTTAAAATAAGAACATAGTGTGCGCTCTGATCCTTCTTATTCCTAATCCCGTCTGGCTGCCTCTCTTTTTTCTAGCTCTCACAAGAACATGAAAACCCTAAGAGACTGAATGAATGTTGTAATTGGGGGCCAGGGTTATAATGACATATAAGTAGGCTACATTAGGGACCTAAAAAGTAAATAAGACTCGAGTTTCTAATGTAATTAGGAAAATTCACTTTAACCCAGTAGTAATTTTATAAAAACATAAATTACAAATCATACTACTAAAGAATTGTAATTGTACTCTATGTCTTATTCTCAAAACCAATTATTCAAGTTCCTGTTATTATTAAATGCTTATTATTCTCCCCACGTTAAGATTACATATAACCGTTGATTAAATTAAATTTCTGATAATTATATTTAATTGACCTCTTTAATAATTCCTCAAACCTTCTACTTAATTTATTTGATACGCCGGATTATAAAAATCCACATGTAGGGTTTGGTATAATCAAAACATATAAGTTTCCTTAAGAGGATATTATTAATCCTTTGCCGGGATGAAAATTCTGTTAATAATTAATAACCACCATATATATAATGCCGTTATCCAACTCACCGGGATAACAGACTCGTAAAAGATTTAACCCTTTAAGGAATCAAAATAGCGAACATTAATTATACGTGTCTAATAATTATTTTGGGATTAAGAGTATAAACACTCATAATAACCATGGAGTGCAAATTAATTTATATAGTTAGTATAAAATTAATTACCCCAACGTGGTCCTATTCAATACACACGAAGTGTACTAGCACAATGAGTCAGAATAATTGTCGAAACAATTACCGTTTTCCGTAATCAACATAAATCTACTAAAACACTTTGCTATAACGGTACCGATAGTATGTCCAATTCTATATAAGAATGTGAACCATAAACTTATATTCTACAAGAACTGATAATATAGTCTTTCGTGTATAAGTTGAACTCTACACACCAGATTAACTACTTTGTACAATAAAAGACGCCATGCATAACATTAAATAAATAATAAAATACATACATTACTCATACAGATTCTCATTAAAATAAAAAAATATTATTTATTAATAAATAAAAACAATACAAAAAATTCAAAGTATGATTTTTAGTATATAACTCTAACAGATTGGACTCTTAGCTACTCCAAAACCTAATGTTCATACCAACCCCATGCTTAATCATGTTGTTTAGCCTCCCCCAAACAACAACCTCATCCAAACAAAAACCAACTCCTTTGACACAAGATACACTCAACATATGTTTCTTGTGCGAAAAGTCATGGAAGGTCTAGAGAAGAATGAAAGAAGATGATCAATTATTAGAAAGTGAGGAAGAAGATGAGAAAGCTCACTTCTGATGAGAGGAATAGCAATACCTCAAAGCTTTATAGCACTTTGAGGAAATGGATTTGGACATCGTTGAAATCAAATGTTACGAATCAAAGACACCCGCTGATGATTCTGCATAGAAAGAAGTACCTAAACCAATTGACTCGTCTAATTCAACCACCAACTCAGTATACACCAAAAATCATCCTACTCTGGTTAACCCCGAAGAATAGAAAGACCAACCTTCAAACTTTGACCACCCTCATATCCAAAATTAGATTTTTGACTTAGATACTTATATCACCCCATCTCACCAACCTAAGCCGTTAGTACCCATTTTGGAGGAATAAAAGGTGAACATGTTGGAGCAACCATTCCAATGTTATTGTCAAGCAAGTGGGGGAGTTCCTTCCAATCCATTCGATTATTTATAATTAAGTGAAGGATTCACGGATGACATGTGGTACTTCAGAGATGATTCATACATTAAATAGATTGATAATTTGACCAGAGGAGGGAGACAATTCAAGACACCATTTTCAAAAAAAGAATAAACCTAGAAGAGAAGAGGAAGCACTTAACTAACCCGAGAAACAACAACAAGAAGAAGATGCTATGCTAAAACTGTTGAAGAACATGTAGGCAACATTTCTATCTATGATTATTGGTGGCTTTTACACAAGCATTGTTAGGCCGTACCCAACGCTCTCAACAAGGCGCACATATCTATAGAAACTACACCAGAACAGTTGGTGGGTATGATAGTTTCGACAATACTGAACAACATGATCGCTTTTAGGGATAAGGACTATCGCATTGAGGGTTTATTCACAGTATACAACTACATATCACTGTGTTTACTGAAGTTTAATAACTTACATATTTTTTGTACTTTGTCAACAAGAATTATGTTTCATAAAAGGCCATATTGGATTTAATAAATAATATATTTCTAGAATTTGCCACTACTAATTATTTTTAAAGTTGATATATATATATAGTATGTGTTATAAAGATTCTTATAAAAATTTGGGAGCCTCATCAAAGTTGGGAACCTTAAATGGTCGTCTTAACCCTGTCTCATAGTGCATTTGGATAGAGATACATGATATATTTTGAACATGATGGATAGCTAGCAATGGGCTAGAGCATACGGAAACCCAATTTACAAACGGTGATTTGGCATTTGATCCCTCATATTAAGATTTTAATACAATAAGTGCAACTCCTAGTTTTTTTGTGTGAATTGATGATAAATTTCACATAAAGATGTCATCGTTTGTTAGGGCTAGCTAAAAGTTTATAATGACTCAAATCTCTCGTTATTATTTTTTCTAAAGAATGTAGTAATTTATTTTTTGAGTCTGGCTTCTTTCTAGTCCCTCATGGGACTGGACTTGTCATGCCCCAAAATCCAGGGTCACGTAAAAATTCACCAAACACCAATTTTTATGAAAAATAGGTTTTCATACAACAAATTCACCTGTTGAAATCAAAAGAATACCCAACATGCATCTCTCATAAACAGTAGATATCCATACTCAACAAGCATAATCTATCGCCCCGAAGCATACAAAACACGCCTTCAGCAGGCATACAAAAAGAAGATTAATAAAATCTTCCGCCACCACGGGCACTGCTAGATCAACTCCTCATCATCAATCTCTTGACCTGAAAATGGTTTTACAGCAAAAATCCCACACCGTGAGCTGAAGCTAAATAAAAACAGATTACAAAGCTGCAAAACAGGATATGCAATCATATGGTGGGAGCTAACTCAACCACAAGTAAAACCAGGCATTATAACTAATGCAAACAACTGTTAAAGAAAATTGTAATCAAAACGTTGCTTTCCACTCGGATCACACAACCGACGAAAGAGAAGATATTTTTCACTCGGAATACACACAACCGAGGAAAAAGATAAAATTAATCCTATGTACCGACTCTGTCACAAGGGGACAGATGTAGCAACTACAGATTCATGCCCCTTCATCCAATCCCTACACATTGAAAGACCGATTAGGTAAAAGCAAGTTCTATACGAAGCCACCATAACGTAAAAGCTTAATTTAACGGCCTGAAACCCGAGGGTACAAAGCACCGAACTGCTTAATTTACGGGGACTAGCCCAAAGGTAAAAAGCACCAACTCTGTGAACATTTTTGGACTTACACCGAGGGTAACTCATGCCAAATACCCGCTATCCCGGCACATCTAGAGAATCATTTATACAAAGATCCATCCATCAACATGGAGATCGAACCAACACATAGATCCATCCATTTACATGGAGATCAAACAAATATGTAAAAACATGAGTTTCAAAGCTATACAACATATGTATAAAAGGAGATCCAATCCATCTACCATGGAGATCAACAGGTATGTAAAAATACACACTTTTATCAAACGTTTTCAAGGTTGAGCCCCAACCCCACGGGTCAGCTCCAAACCCCCAAAAGAAAAACATATATTTCTAAAGTTTTCATAAAAACTCCTTTTTCAAGTCATCCTTTTGATAACCAACCTCCGCGACGCGAGATCTCATGAATCCATCGCCTCAAAACCATTCGAGGAAAGCGAGAAAAATCAAAACCCAACCACCGAACCACCAAAACAACACCAACAGCCCATACAGGACCCCAGTCGACTAGCTTAAGCCCCCAGTCAACTGAAAAACTCTCTGAAAAAAGAGAACCCCAACAGAAGGAATTTCAGTCGACTGACCTCCCAGGTACAGTCGACTGAACTCACCAAATGATGATCCGATCGACTGAACTCATAGCTTCAGTTGACTGATCCTGCCTAGAAAATGTTTTTGAGCTATGGTTTTTCTTCCAAACCTCAAATCAAACTTCCAAACACCCATCAAACACCCTCAGACATCAGTATACTCAAGCCTCACTCCAAAACCTCGAAAGGAAACCTTCAAAACACACTTCCATCCACCTAAATGCTAAAAGAAATGATTTTAACCCAAAATCGAATTTAGAACATAAATCACATTTTCATGCATTTTTAAACGGTGAAACAGCATATAATTACATATATCACCCTAAAACAGTTATATAGTCTAGAATTCTACCTCGGTGATTCAAAACTCAATGCCTCGATTCACATGCAAAATCGAGCTTTGTCGGAATGAGAAGGTAGACCACGATGCCAACAACAAGGATCGGCTGTTGGATCGTAAAAAACCAAGCTCCGGGCCCCCAAGAAGTTAAAGAGAAGGTAGAGAGAAAACTGGAGGAAACTTAGGAGTTAAGTTTTGAAAATATTTTTGAAAATATCTAACTCTTGATATTTACAGGCCTCAAAAATATCTTTTTTTAAAAAATTTTAAAATTCGAACCGCAACTCCCTACAATCCCTGGGACCAACCCAGCATGCTCAGATAAACCAAAACATGCATCAAAACGCATATAAGCATATTAAAGCGAAAACGCCTAAACGTGTTGAAAAACACCGAATATGCATATATATCAAAATGAAACAATACAAGGTCTCACAACTCTCCCCCCTTAAGGAATTTGGGCCCCCGAAATTCACTACAAGGTCACGAGGTGAACAATTTTGGTTATCTCGCACGAACTCCAGACTCAAGCTCCCAAGTCGCTTCCTCATCCCCGTGATGAAGCCACTGAACTTTGACATAAGCAATCGTTCTCCCTCGTAACACTTGTTCCTTCGTATCTAGGATCTTCATGGGATGCTCCTCATACGTAATATCCTCGCCAACCCGTTACTCAGCCCAATCCAGAATATGTGACGGATCTGGCTCATACTTTCGAAGCATGGAAACGTGAAACACGTTATGCACAGATCCCAACTGAGGTGACAAGGCCAGACGGTATGCCACCACCCCAATCCTTTCCAAGATCTAGAAGGGTCTAATAAAGAGCGGAGATAGCTTCCCGATACGGTCAAATCTCATCAACCCTCTACGTGGTGAGACCTTTAGAAACACGTGATCCCCCATTGCAAGCTCCAAAGGTCTCCTCCTCTGATCTGCATAACTATTCTGGCGGCTCTGAGCTGTCACCAGACGCTGACGAATCACTGTAATCTTCTCAGTTGTCTCCTGTACTAGGGCAAGTCCCAAAACAGCGGTCTCTCCCACCTCTGTCCAACATACAGGCGTTCTACACGGTCTACCATACAAAGCCTCATACGGTGCTATCCTAATACTGGACTGATAGTTGTTGTTGTATGCAAACTCTGTCAATGATAGATGGTCCTCCCAAGAACCCCAAAAATCAAGCACACAGACTCTCAACATGTCCTCCAAAATCAGGATGGTCCTCTTAGACTTACCGTCAATCTATGGGTGAAAAGCTGTGCTAAAAGTCAAGCTCGTCCCCAAGGCCATCTGAAGACTCTACCAAAAGCGCGATGTAAAGCACAGGTCTCAATCAGAAACAATAGTCACTGGTACCCCGTGTAATCGGACTATCTCCCAAACATACAACCTACCCAATCTGTCCACTGAATCCCTCACTCGAATGGGAAGAAAATGTGCCGACTTCGTTAGCCTATCAACCACAACCCAAATAGCATCGTGTCCCGCTGGCGATCGAGGAAGTTCTGATACAAAATCTATCGTAATATTCTCCCACTTCCACTCAGATATAGGCAACGACTGTAACAATCCTATCGGTCTCTGGTGTTCCACCTTTACTTGCTGACAAGTAATGCATCGAGAAACAAACTGGATCACATCTCCCTTCATTCCCTTCTACCAGAATTGACGACGCAAATCATGATACATCTTCGTGCCTCCTGGATGCACTGCAAGACGTGAATGATGAAACTCATGTAGCACCTCAGTATGACACGACTCTGGCACAAACAGTCGTCCTGTCAACCTCAAACTCTGATCTGAACCCACCACCCATCCTGCTGTATCCTTCCCATTGGCAATGTGGTCCCGTATCATCTGAGTCTCCTGATCGGTTCGTTGAGCTTCTAACATGCGTGCAACCAATGTGGGCTGGGAAGCTACTGAATATAAAGTCACACCTGTCTCTGTCTCCCCGAGACACAGATCAAACTCCCCAACATCTATAAGCATATTCTATTCTCGTATAGCTACAGAAGCTAACGAACCATGAGATCTCCTACTGAGCGCGTCAGCTACGACATTTACTTTTCCTGGGTGGTACTGCAAATCAAAGTCGTAGTCTCCTAACAACTCCATCCATCGTTGTTGGCGAAGATTCAAGTCTTTCTGTGAAAACAAGTACTTTAGACTCTTGTGATCAGAGAAGACCTCGAAACATTCACCATACAGATAATGCCGCCATGTCTTCAAAGAGAAGACCACGCTTGCCAACTCCAGATCATGCGTCGGGTAGTTCTTCTCATGTGTCTTCAACTGTCGCGAGCCGTAGGCTACAACCTTACCATCCTGCATCAATATACAGCCCAAACCATCGTTTGATGCATCGCAATACACTATATACCCAGGCCTCGTTCTGGAATAATCAACACTAGTGCACTGGTCAATCTCCTCTTTAGCTCCTGGAAATCTGACTCACAGGACTCGCTCCACACGAACATAACTCCCTTCTGCGTCAGACGCGTCATATATGCTGCTAACCTGGAAAAGTCCTTGACGAATCATTGATAATAACTTGCTAGACCCAGAAAATTACGGATCTCAAAGACATTCTTTGGTTGCTGCCAATCCATCACGACATCATTCTTCGACGATTCCACTGATACCCCATCCTTCGACACCATGTGTCTAAGGAACCTCACCTCTGACATCCAGAACTCGCACTTCTCGAACTTCGCATATAAGCGATGTTCTCTCAGAAGCTACAAGACAACATGCAGATGCTCCTCATGCATCACCCTCATGGGTGAATAGATCAGAATGTTATTCACGAATTCCATCACAAAACTATTCAGATAAGGGTGGAAGATACAGTTCATCAAACCCATGAAAGTTACAGGGGCATTCGTCAAACCGAACGGCATGATCAGAAACTCGTAGTGACCATAACGAGTCTGAATGGCGGTCTTCGCTATGTCCTCATCCCTAATCCTCAGCTGGTGATACCCTGACCTCAAGTCAATCTTTGAAAAGTAGGGCGATCCCTTCAGCTGGTCAAACAGGTCGTCAATCCTAGGCATAGGATACTTGTTCTTCACAGTTACTTGGTTTAGCTCCTTGTAGTCTATACACAGTCTCAAAGACCCATCCTTCTTCTTTGCAAAAAGAACTGGAGCTCCCCACGGAGATGTACTCGGCTGCACAAACCCCTTGTCTAGCAACTCCTGCAACTGCACCTTGAGTTCTTGCAACTCAGTCGGTGCAAAGTGATGCGATGGCATAGAGATGGGAGCTGCTCCTGGAACAAGATTAATAGAGAACTCCACATCTCGGCCCGGCGGTAACTCGAACAAATCATTAGGAAAGACATCTCGGTATTCACAGACCACAAGGGGTAGCTCCCCTCGAACCTCACCCAGCTCATCCAACTTGAGAGCAGAAAAGATGAAATCCAAGTTCCCTCGAACTCAAGCCACACCGGGTATAGACACCAAGCCCTCATCCCGATCACCCGCAAAGTAGAAATAGTCACCCTCCGACGTACAGATTGACACTCTCCGGCGTTCATAATCTATAAAGGCACGGTAGATAGTCAGCCAGTCCATCCCTAGGATGACATCAAATGTGGTCATATCTGGAATGATAAAATTAAACTCTAAACAACGACCAGTGACTCCTAACTCACAAGATCTGCAAACTCTACTCAACACCACATTCCCACTGACTGTCTCTACGCTCAATGTACTACCCAACGAGTCTGCCTATAACCCCAATGTAGATGCAAAAGCAGAGGAAATAAAGGAATGTGATGCTCCTATGTCGATGCGAACACTGGCCCATGATCTAAAGACTAGAAGAGTACCTCTGATCATGGATGGAGTAGCTGCAACATCAGATGCAACTGGTGCTTTGGAAGCACTGCGATCAGCAAGAACATAAGCTCTGGCCTGTGGTGGTCTGGTCTACCCACCATAACCCTGAGTCGTCAACTTCCTCACAAACTGTGCTGAAGTACCTCCCTCTGCAAACCTAGACGTCTGGGCCCTAGGTTGTTGTGGAGCTTGTCGTCTCTATGTCGATGGAGTAGTTGCCGCTCTTATCGCACTCTGAACATTCCCTTCCCGGGGACAGTATCTGCGAATATGCCCGGACTGACCACACCCAAAGCATACTGGTGGATCTCTCACTTGTGACTGGACAGACGCTGAACTCTATGATTGGCCCTTCTGTGGGCACTGAACTGAATGATGCCCCGGCTGTCCGCATCGATAACAAATCAGCCCTCTCTGCTCTAACCTTCCTGTCGAGGCCACTAAAGGTGCAGGTGTGGACGACTACGATTGATACGAGCCGACAAAATGTGAGCTCGGACCCGATGGCCTCTAGCGCTTGATCCTGCGTCCCTGAAGCTGTGTACCCCATCACTCTGCTGGCCCTTACTCTCTCTCATTCTGCGGCTCTCTGCCAACGAGTTCTCTACTCGGATGGCAGCTTCCACCAGCGCGATGTACACCTCGAAACCCAGAGCTGCAACCCTATCTGGAATGGCAGGTCGAAGGCCTCTCTCAAACCTCCTCAAACGCAACTCCTCTGTAGATACCATCTCAGCTGCGAACCGCGACAGATTTGCGAACTTGGCCTCATACTAGACCACAAAAAGATTTTCCTGAACAAGGGAGAGGAACTCCTCTTTGTAAGTATCTCCCGAAGATCTTGAAAAGTACATCTCCAAGAAGACTCTTGTGAAATTAGCCCACATGTCATCCACTATGGTCTTGGCGAACTTCCACCATTCTTTAGCATCTTTCCACAGTTGGAACGCCGCTAACTTTACGCATAAGGCATCCTCCTCAATATCCAGTGTATCGAAGATTATCGTGGTCACTTCCAACCACTTAGTAGCAACATTGGGGTCCGGCTCCCCCGATAAGGTTGGAGGATCCAACCGCTAGAGCTCCCTCATGGCCACAGAAGCCCTTGGCTCCAGAACCCTTACTCCAGCCCTGGTAGCCTCAACCATAGCTCTTATAGTGGCAAGCATCTCTTGGACAATGTCAGCACCGCCCACTTGTTCTTGTGGGGCATGAACGTTTCTTTCTTCCAGAATCTTAGCATAAGCACGACCTCGGCCACGGTTTCGGCCACGACCCCGACCCCGTCCCCGCACTCCCCGCGTGGACATGGTTCTATAGAAAGCAATTTAACAAGATAAGCTTTCCTACAACATGTTACTACGTAACATAAACACAACGCACATAAGCATGCTAGCATGTAGCCACTTAAAGTTATGTAAACATGTCTCACATACCGAGGAAAATCAACAAGACGAACTCACCCATTTAGATAACCTATTCAGATTCCTTGCTAGAAAACACGTCGGCCAAACGCGTTTCTAACTTGGCTTCCAAATCTGTTAGTCTAAACGCCCGTAGGCAAGACTCATCAATCTTGAGATTTAACCTTCATACCCACAGATACACAAACGATCATGTTAAAAAGGCTATCAGCATGCTATATAAAACAAAAAATTTTTATACACATGCAAGCAAGCATCAGTAATCAACCTCACCAGGTGATAAACTCTCGTCCCATGGCTCTTAGGTATTTGAACCCAGAACTCTGATACCAAGTTGTCACGCCCCAAAATCTAGGGTCACGTGAAAATCCACCAAACACTAATTTTTATGAAAAATAGCTTTTCATACAACAAATCCACCTGTTGAAACCAAAAGAATACCCAACATGCATCTCTCATAAATAGTAGATATCCATATTTAACAAGCATAACCTATCGCCTCGAGGCGTACAAAACACGCCTTCAGCAGGCATTCAAAAAGAAGATTAATAAAATCTTCCACCACCAGGGGCACCGCTAGATCAACTCCTCATCATCAATCTCTTGACCTGAAAATGATTTTACAGCAAAAATTCCACACCGTGAGCCGAAACCCAAGAGAAACAAACTGTAAAACTGTAAAACATGATATGCAATCATATGGTGGGAGCTAACTCAACCACAAGTAAAACCAGGAATTATAACTAATGCAAACAACAGTTAAAGAAAACTATAATCAAAATGTTACTTTCCACTCGGATCACACAATCGAGGAAAGAGCAAAGATATTTTCCACTCGGAACACACATAGCCGAGGAAAAAGATAAAATTAATCCTATGTACCGACTCCGTCACAAGGGGACAGATGTAGCAACTACAGATTTCTGCCCCTTTACCCAATCCCTACACATCGTAGGACCGGTTAGGTAAATGCAAGTTCTACACGAAGCCACCACAACGTAAAAGATTAATTTACGGGCCTGAAACCCGAGGGTACAAATCACCCAACCGCTTAATTTGTGGGGATTAGCCCGAAGGTACAAAGCACCAACTCTGCGCATGTTTTCAAACTTACACTGAGGGCAACTCGTCCTAAATACCCGCTATCCCGGTACATCTAGAGAATCATTTATACAAAGATTCATCCATCAACATGGAGATTGAACCAACACGTAGATCCATCCATTTACATGGAGATCAAACAAATATGTAAAAACATGAGTTTCAAAGCTATACAACATATGTATAAAAGGAGATCCAATCCATCTACCATGGAGATCAATAGGTATGTAAAAACACACACTTTTATCAAAAGTTTCCAAGGTTGAGCCCCAACCCCACGGGTCAGCTCCAAAACCCCAAAAGAAAAACATATTTTTCCAAAGTTTTCCTAAAAACTCCTTTTTCAAGTCATCCTTTTGAAAACCAACCTCTGCGACGCGAGATCTCATGAATCCATTGCCTCAAAACCATTTGAGGAAAGCGAGGAAAACCAAAACCCAACCACTAAACCACCAAAACGACACTAACAGCCCACACAGGACCCCAATCGACTGGCCCAAGTCCCCAGTCGACTGAAAAACTCTCCGAAAAAGGAGAACCCCAACGGAAGGAATTTCAGTCGACTGACATCCCAGGTCCAGTGGACAGAACTCACCAAATGATGATCCGGTCGATTGAACTCATAGCTTCAGTCGACTGATCCTGCCCAGAAAATGTTTTTGAGCTACGATTTTGCTTCCAAACCTCAAATCAAACCTCCAAACACCCATCAAACACCCTCGACATCAATACGCCCAAGCCTCACGCCAAAACCTCGAAAGAAAATCCTCAAAACACACTTCCATCCACCGAAACGCTAAAAGAAATGATTTTAACCCAAAATCGAATTTAAAACATAAATCACCTTTTCATGCGTTTTTAAACGGTAAAATAGCATATAATTACATTATCACCCTAAATTAGTTATATAGTCTAGAATCCTACTTCGGTGAGTCAAAACTCGACGCCTCGATTCACGTGTAAAATCGAGCTTTGTCGGAATGAGATTTCGTCCGGATGGATGCGTAGACCACGATGCCAACAACAAGTATCGGCTGTTGGATCGTCAAAAACTAAGCCCCGGGCCCCCGAGAAGTTAGAGAAAAGGTAGAGAGAAAACTAGAGGAAACTTAGGAGTTAAGTTTTGAAAATATTTTTGAAAATATTTAACTCTTCATATTTATAGGCCTCCAAAATATCTTTTTTTTTTAATTTTGAAATTCGAACCGCAACTCCCTACAACCCCTGGGACCAACCCAGCATGCTCAGATAAACCAAAACGTGCATCAAAACGCATATAAGCATATTAAAGCAAAAACGCCTAAATGTGTTGAAAAACACCGAATATGCATATATATCAAAATGAAACAATACAGGGTCTCACAGGATTGGTCAAGTCTGACCATGTTTTCATCCAAAATGGAATTATTTTAATTATCTGAACCGTTTATTTTATTGTTCGTAATATATATATATATATATATGTACTGTAAAAATTAAGTTGATCGGATATCGTTAACTGCCTTAATAAATCACATTGTGTTAATAAAAAAAACTTTGATGTTTATTTACTATTCATTTAATTAACACAAATGTAGTTTGTAAACTGTGATTGTTTACCGTAATACTATATACATTGGGAACAAAAAATAAATGTCTCAAATCATTAAAATACATCCATTTTGGACTAAAAATGGTCCAATTATACCGGTCCAGTCCCATGAGCCATTTACTTTATTTTTTAAAGATTTTTTACCTTTATGTACCTTCTCATACTGTTCTGGTTAAGAAACGAGAATTGTGAATGAAGCAACATCGTCAATGCGAAAACAATTATGTATATAGTGTATACCACTGCTGCTATTCATAAAAAACGATCAAGAAGTTCACTATTCTATTAGCATGTGTAAACATACAAGATTATTCTCACCCCCTTTTCTCTCTCTCTCTCTCTCTCTCAAATAGTAGAGGTGGGTTTAATTATATGTGAACTATATATATAGATATATATGGATTCTACATATAATTATATATCTACATATATATATGTTAAAAAATTGGATTTTAGTTTCTTTATTTTGATAATCTTTGGGCCAAAATAAATGTGAGTCCCATACGTCTTTTAAGTTGAGTCTAGATTGTTACGCATTCCTTTTTGGAAAGAGATGAACGGCGTATATTTATTTGCAAAAATTCGACAAGAGGTAAATGAAAAATTGATGTTCAAAGTCACTACTTGAATATGAGTTTAATGGATTTAATGGAAGTGTAATTTTTCTATCCCACATTGGAAGTTTAAGTAGAACTTTATGGGTATATATAAGCTAGTCTTGGACTAAGGGGAGAGTCCCTTGAGGGTACCTAGTTTTATGGACGGGGAAAAACCTATTCAACAGTGGGTTCGACCCAACCACACACACACACACGTGCCGCCGCCGCCACCGACCGACTAGCAGTGCAAAGCTAGGCTCGGGTCTAGGTCAAGCTTAGGCTTGGGCTCCGAGTAGCTATTTTTGGGAAAAATTTATTTAAATTTTTTATTTAAATAAAACTTTCTATTAACCCAACAATCCTATTCCAAGAATAGGGTGCTCGTCGAGCGCTGCCGGTGCGAAAATCAGTCCATTGTAGGATGCTTAAGTGCCAGGCCACCTCGAGATTTCCAATATAGGGTTCTTGTGGAGCGTCCCGGGAAAAATGTTTGAACATGTTCTGAATAGTCACCTGTAAGGCTATAAATTCATGTCATCTAATAATGCCCCAAAAGATTGTACAAACCACTAAGTCAGTTTGTTGTACCCATAGATTGTAGTGCTTCTTCTTCGGGTGTTTGATCGTTGTATCTTGGAAGATAGACGTCTGAGAAGCCCATTAGCACCGTTATGGGGGACAAATCTGTCTTAAGGAGATAGTGCTCAACACTAGTCTCGATTTTCTGCATTTATTCGATTCGTCTATATTTTAGTTTTACAATTTCTTTTTACTGTTCTTAAATGTTGCTATTTTTGGTTTCATCATTTTTCACAGTACAATGTTGAACAATTTGAATTAACAATCTTAAGACAGATTTGATTTTCTTTTGAAAAAAAACCCTTTATTGTACTGTTGTTTTCCAAAAAAAATTTGTTGTGCTTATGCAATTTTATTTTATTTTTATGATTTTTTCCAATAATTATTTTTATTTTACAAGTATTTAATCCTATAATGATCTTCTGTTCATACATAAATGACCACTGATAATGTTAGTATTGGAACTACACTCACAGCCATTGCACCTGCAAGTGCCCCTGTTTCGATTTTAAGAGATAGCAACAGAAGATACTATTCTACCTCACAATTTTGAACAAGGCAAAATTGTTTCATGAAGATGTGCCTACTCTGAAGGAAGACAAGACAAATCGGCAAGTTATCGTCACTGTGGAAGCATGGAAGCATGTTGGCTTCCTTTGTCAGAATTGCATCCTCAATGAGTTAGGCAACGCATTGTATAATGTGTATAATCCAATCTATATAGAAAAAAGCCTGTGGGAGTCCCTAGATAAGAAGTACAAAACTGAATATGCCAGAATGAAGAAATTTGTTGTCGGCGGATTCCTAGACTTCATGATGGTGGATTCCAAGACAATTATCAGTCAAGTTCATGATCTTTAGTTAATTTTTCATGAAATTCATGTAGAAAGCATGGCGATAAGTGAATCATTCCAAGTGGTTGCAATTATTGAAACATTGCCGCCGTCTTGGAAAGATTTTAAAAATTATATCAAACATAAACGCAAAGAGACGAGACTTGAAGACTTGATTGTAAGGTTGAGGATTGAGGAAGACAACAAAGTATTTGACAAAAGAATTGGAAATCCCTCCATAGAGTCTAAGGCGAACGTGGTGGAACAAGGGTAGAAATTTAACAATAAGAAAAGAAAATTCTCTGCACATGGTTCCAAAAGCAGTGGCACAAAGAAGTTCAAAGAAAAATGCTATGTGTGTGACAAGCCAGGACATTTGGCTAAAGATTGCCGCAAATGCAAGAGTCAAGGGAACCCTGACAAGAAGCAGAAAATCGCCCAAACCAATATGACAGAAGTGGAGAATCTGTCATGCGATGCGTTTAAAATTAACCTTTCTGCAGTGGTGTTTGAAGTGAACTTAGTTATCAATTTGAGAGAATGATGGGTAGATGCTGGGGCTTCTCGTCACGTGTGTTCAGATAAGAGAATATTCACAACATATTAGCTGATGAAAAAAGGAGAACAACTCTTTATGAGAAATTCTTCGATTTTTAAGGTTGAAGGCTAAGGGAAGGTGATTTTGAAGATGACATCGGGAAAGGAACTAACACTTAATGATGTACTACCCATCCTAGACATCCTCAAGAACTTAGTTTTTGGGTCATTATTGAGTAAGAGGGGCTTTAGGCTAGTCTTTGAGTCGGATAAGGTAATACCCACCAAGAGTGGTATGTTTGTAGGGAAGGGATATGCGAGCGATGGGCTCTTCAAATTGAATGTAATAACTGTATTCCCTGGTATGAATAAGATAATTACATCTCCTGCTTCTATGTTTGAGTTATCTGTTAGGAAATTTCCTCCTCCAATTTGTTCATTTACATTTTGGAAAAATCTATGACAAACTGTTTTTCATGTTATTGTTTGATATGTGACACTTGTTCTTGTGAGTTTGGTTTAATAAGTTGTAGGGCATTATGCAGACGTCTTGTTTATTTGTGGGGTGCACCAGATATCTATTGTTTTTAGAAAAATATTCTTTTCTTTTCAAAATAAAAAAATCCAAGCTATATGAGCACTCTTTTTAGAAGAATGGAGTTACTATTTGGTTTTTGAGAAAAACCAAGAAAAACAAAGGAAGGCTGTGGGTCTTTTCTTTAAAATGCAACCACAGAAAAAGAGGGTTTGAGGGGCTAAGGTACGAAAATAGAAGGTGTTAGGCACCTTTTTTACCCAACTGCGAGGTTGGCCTCTACTTTGTCAATATTGGTTCTTGTTGTAACCTTTTTAAAGTTAACATATACAGAATGAGAGGTTAAAGAGAGTTCAAATAAAAGTAAGTAAAGAAACAAAATCCTGACTATGATTCTAGGGTCATGCAACTTGGTTATTATTTCTAGATATGCCACACGTATCGTTTGAGCAAAGTAAAGCGAAAAATATGCGAAGAAAGGCTAAAATGAACAAATAAGAGCCTAAGATCATGCAACAATATTTCTGTTTCTAACATGCTATGTACAGGTTACATAGAATAAACAAAAATGATTTAAACACTATGTTTGAGCTACTGGATATACATAAAACTCATGGTCGTAGCAACAAATGTTGCGACCGTGGCAAAGTATGTCACAAAACCTGTGGCGGTGAAAAATATTGGGTTACCACGAGAAATAGAATGAAAAAGATTACGAACGTGAGAAATAAAAGTTGTGACCAAGGTTTTTAAGGATCCAGAAAGGGTATAATCATCATACAAGGTCTAAAACAGGCTTAAAGGGACAGAACATGAAGGATAGATACCATAACACATTTATTCTAGGTTAGATCCACTGTCTTTCATCCTCTATACAAGAAATATCTTAAAACAGAATACACAGGACATTAAAAATAATTAACAGAGCACTTGAAATACATTTTTCTTGTCACTAGTCTCATAAAACCTCACGACCGTAACAAAAGGATATGGCGGCCGGGAGATAATAGAAGTAAAACGTGCGGCCTTGGAAAAATAAATGGCTATCGATACTGTTAGTCTAACAAAACATATGGTTGTGACATTAAAAGGTTGCGGCCATCATATTTTTATAATTACAGAGCATACAAAAAGAAAGGTGTACAGAATGGAGACCACGACCCATTTGATCTAAGCCAGATCTACCATTCATTTCCCAACAAGAACATGGACTGAGGTACAGAAAAAGCAAAGCAAAATAAAATGAGAAAAATGAAAAAAAAAACCTTAAAATAAACAAACAATAGAGAGTTTCAAAGAGAGTTTTCATGATTTTAGCTTTTAAACAAATGTCACGACCGAAACAATGAGATGTCGTGGCTGTAAGAAAGGTAGGTAAAAAGATATCGGCCAAGTTGACAAAAGTAATGGCCGTCACTGTAGGGTTAATAAAATATGCGGCTGTGACATTAAAAGATCGCGGTTGTCATATTTTTAGAACCTCAGAAAGCTTTTGATATGATCAGTGTGCTTGTGAGCGTCAAAACGAGATAAAACGATTGTAATATACGAAACAAAAAGCTTCTAATACACTGTTTATAAGGAAAACTTGAATGAATAATGCTTAGATTGAAATAAATGACAAATAAACAATGAAAACAAATGAAAACCTTATCCACGACACCCTCAAGGGAAGAAAATGAGGGTTTAAAAGAACGTCATAGGTTCCAATGGTTACCTCATGTGAATATCCACCCCGAATGGCTCATCGGGTGTGAGGATAGGCTACCTCTGAGCCAATATGAGCTCTAAGAACTCATTTAATGCAAGTAAGAACGCGAATAAGGCCCGAAAAGTATGAAATGGATAGGAGAATGTCGGGTGGGAGAGTATTTTGGCAGAGCTTGGACCTTAAAGTTTCTTCTTCTCATTTCTGTTAAAAAATAACGCCTATTTATAGGCAAGGTGGGCAACACAAAACCCCTCTGGGATGTACCACCTGTCTAAAAAGGTGTAATAGTGACGGCCGTTACCTTTTTTCTTTTGTATAGTGCCGGTCGCTACCTTTATGGCAATGAAAAGGACAGTTGCGACTTTTAAAAGTCACGGCTAGGCTTTAAAAAGTTGAGGCCGTGCCAAAGGAAGTTGCGGCCTGTTCTAGGATTTTTAAAAAGTGCCGGCCATGATGACCAAGGACACTGCATGTTCTAGGGTTTTCAAAAAGGTGGCGGCTGTGTGGATAAGAATATCATGGCCTAAAGGTTTTTGGTGGTTTTCTTGGGTTTTGAATCAGATTCTTGATTTTACTTGCTAGGGAGTATCTTGGAGCATAATTCTCATATCTTCGTCATTGAAGCACATTCGAGACGGGCGCCTAAGATTTGGTTTGGTCAAATTGGGGTGCCTACACATTATATGGTGCAAGAAGTGTTGGAGGCTAACTGCTAAGATCCATTAATTAAGAACATGATTTAAGTAAAAAAAAATGGAGGGACAAACGCCAAAATCGGCTCCAGATTAAATGTTTTTGATGTCAAACGATCAAAATAAACCCGGTATATACTCTCAAAGTTGGATTAGATTTATACCTTATGAAATTTGGTATGATTAATTTCGGTTGCAGCAACAACTTTAAGTCTAGAATCCTTCACGGTTGTAGACTTCAAAATGAAGCTCAAAATCGAAGTCTTTTGTTGTATTCCCGAATACTAGAACATGTTTGTGGTGTGGGCTACCTTGAATGTGTTCTTTATGACCCTCTCTAGCCACCCAGGGAATACGTAGAAACCCTAACTCTATAATGATGGATATGGTGGCCAGGGCTGCATAATAGCATATAAATAGATTACAGCAGGGACCTGTGGAGTAAATATATCTTGGATACCCAATGTAATTATGAAAACTCACTGCATCCCAGAGGCAATTTCACAAAAGACATTGATTATTATTCATTCCACTAAAGAATTATAATTGCACTCTCAACCATATTCTCAAAATCGAATATTCGAAATTCAGTTATTAAATGCTTATTTAATCTTCCTGCGCTAAGATTTTCGACACCCGTCGATTAAATTAAATTACTGACAATTATATTTAATTGGCTTCTTAGATAAATTTCTTGAGATCTTCCACTAAACTTATTTAATTGTCAGATAATTAAATCCACCTGTAGGGTTTGGTTCGGTTAAAACTTATGAGCTTTCTTAAGGAGGTATCGTCAATCCAAATTTTTGGGACGTGAATTCCGTCAATAATTAATATTCACTATACAATTAATATCATTATCTTACTCACCGAAATTATAGACCCATAAAAGATCCCACCCTTTAAAAAATCAAAATAACGAATATAAAATATACGTAAATAATTAATTATTTTGGGATTAAGATCATAAACACTCACAATAACCATGGGGTGTGAATTAATTTATATAGTCAGTATAAAATTAATTATCCCAACATAGTCCTGTTCAATACACACGAAGTGTACTAGCGCAACGAGTCGGAACAATAGGTGACGTTATTATCTGTTCCCCATAACCAAAATAGGTTTACTAAAACTCTGCGCTACAGTCATACCGATAGTGTGTCAAATTCTATCTAAGCCGTGAACCGAAAACTTATATTCTTCAAGAACTGATAATCTGATCTTCTGTGTATAAGTCGAACTCTAAACACCAAATTACATACTGTACAGAATAAAAGACACCCGTGCATAATATTGATGAAACTGTATATATTACTCATTAAGATTCTCATAAAATAAAAAAATTAATTTTATTAAAAAATAAAATTAAATACTAAAACCAAAACCATGGTTTTTAGTAAATAACCTTAACAATCTTCCACTTGTACTCAAAATCATGTTGTCATACATCTGACTCCTATGTTCTCTACATGACTGCAAAAGTCTTAGCGAGTAAGCTTTTTGTAAAAGGATCTACAAGATTGTCTCATGGTGCAATCTTGATCACGACTACATCACCTCTCTGTACAATCTCTCGTATTAGGTAATATTTACGCTCGATGTGTGTAAACACATATCTCGAGGTAGATTTTTGGAAATCCTTATCTAACTGAAAATTCGAGTCTATATACCCTAAAGTACTAAACTTTCTGCCTGGTAAACCAACATACAATCCCTAGTCCTTTTCAGGTACTTGATTATATGTTTTATTGCTGTTCAATGCTCCTACCCTCGATTAGACCGATATCTGCTAACCATGCCAACGGCAAAACAGATGCCGGGTCAAGTACAAAACATAACATGCATGAGGCTTCCTACTGTCGAAGCATAAAGAACCGCCTTTATCTTTTCTATCTCATCAGGTGTCTTAGGACACTGATCCTTGGATAGAGTGATTCCATGCCAGAAAGGGAAAAACCCTTTCTTAGAATCCTATATGCTAAAATGATGAATGGCAGTGTTGATATAACTAGCTTGTGATCAGACCAACCTCATCTGTTTTCGATCTCATATAAACTTAATCCCAATGATTTGACTAGCTTCTCCTAAGTCTTTCATATCGAACTGCCCAGATAATCATACTTTAACCGAAGATAGTACTCTCACATCATTTTTGATGAGTAAAATGTTATCCACATAAAGTACTAGAAAGACCACAACCCTTTCATCACACTTCTTGTACACGCAGGAATCGATAGAATTTTGATCAAAACTGTTAGCCCAAGGATTTTATATATTGATTTTGATGATTTTTATAAATTTATTTTCTAAAACTAAATGGCTTTAAAAGGATAATATTTATATTTTTCAAAAAAAAAAGTGTTAATGTATCTTGAACAAATGAGTTGACACCTTTAGCCAAAAGAAATGACTTATCTCTCAAAAGGATTAAAACACTTAAATATTCTTGAAAAAGAATATTTTGTGTTAACCTCAATTGAAATTTGAGTCAAACACTTTAAAGGTAAAGAATACTTGAAGTATATCAAGTGTGTCAACACTTTTGAACAAATGGTTTGACACCCTAACTGGTTGTTGAAGTTGCTTTCAGGTATTAAGAATTAGTGTCGACACAAATACGTTTTGTGTCAACACAAAAGAGCCGAAACTCTCAGAACTCAAATTGAGTCGACACAAATTGATTTTGTGTCGACACAAAAGTAGTTTTTCACTTATGGTATCCGAAACCATGAGTCGGCACAAATCCCAAATCAGTCGACACAAAAGAACCGAGGCCACCTGCAGATTTCAGGTGTCGACACAAATTGAAGATGTGTCAACACAAAAGTCCTGAGTCTTCCTGAAGAAATTTGGTGTCGACACCAATGGCCAATTGAGTCGACACAAATATATCGAGGGTTCTTACAGAAGTTTAATGTCGACACTAAAGAAGATTTGTGCCGACACAAATGGTCTTTTCCCGGATGGTGAAGTTCAAATGGGTCGACACCAAACCCAAAGATGTCGACACCATGGTGTTGGTGAGAAAGATTGCAGAAATTGTGTCGACACCTCAGAAGATTTGTGTCAACACCAAAGGCTTTTGTGTCGACACCTGCGATGCAGATTTAAATTCGTAGCAGACTTCAACAGTTAAATTTTTCGCATTTAATGCCCTCACCTACCTCTAACGATCATGAATGCACAAGAGCTTATATAAGGAGTAACGTCTCAGCATTTAATCCCACTGAAGACTTTCAATCACTGTTCTATTGCTTGAATCAAACTCAGAATTCTAAAGCTCACATTTATTGCTGAACTCCAACTCTTGCTCCATATATCTCTTTACCTTCTCATTTATTGTAAATTAATTTCTATAAAGAGAGTGAGTGCTTCTCATTAATTATTTCATTTATTGTATTCAAGATTGAGTCATCTTTTATCCTTTGAGTGAGTGAGCAAATCTCATCAAAGAAGAGTTCAAAAGAGATTAGTAGAAAATAGAGAATTGTTTTCATAGGATCTTATTGAAGCTGATATAGGCTTTTGAATGTCCCTGTAAACATTCGATAGCTCAAACGAAGTCTTGAAGTTGTAAAGACTTGGACTGCGCCCGTGAAGCATTTTACATAGTAAAAATTCTCAAGAAAAAACTTGAGGAGTGGACATAGGCTTAGAAGAAGCTGAACCACTATAAATTCTCGATGTCCGGTTCAATCTCTCTATCCCTAACCTCTTTAATATCTGTATTTCTTTAATCTTTGATTATCTTGCTATATTTTGCTTGCTATATCAAAAGGTTTTAAAAAAAGGTTTCAAAAATTATTTTAATTTTTAAGACCCAATTCACCTCCTCCTGGGTTGCCTAGAACTAACAATTGGTATCAGAGGTTGGGCTCTTGTTTTTGACTTAACAGTTTAAGAGTTTTTATGGCAACTCTAGCATCGGACCTATCCAATCCGAAGGTCAGTCGACCAATAGGCCTCCTTTGTTCAATGGAACAAATTATAATTATTAGAAGGCTAGAATGAGAATCTACATTCAAGCCGTAGACTATGACTATTGGTGGGTTATTATTAATGGACCCAAAAGAACCATCAAAACCGCTGAAGGGGCTTCTATCTCTAAACCTGAGGCTGAATAGACTGAAACCACCATTAGAGAGATACAAAAAAATGCCATGGCAATAAATCTCTTATATTGCTCACTTGACCCAAATGAGTTCAATAGGATCTCAACATGTGACACTGCAAAAGAAATATGGGATAGACTTGAAGTTACCACGACGGTACTAACCAAGTGAATGAGTTGAAAATAAGTCTGCTTGTGCATAACTGATATTAAAATGAAGCATGATGAAACTATATCTGATATGTTTACTCGCTTCACTAATATTATTAATGGACTAAAATCTCTTTGCAAGATTTACACAAATGCAGAAATTATGAGAAAAATTCTTAAGTGCATGCCTAAGAGTTGGGAAGCTAAGGTCACGGCTATTCAAGAAGCTAAAGACCTCAACACACTCAGCCTAGAAGAACTCCTTGGTTCTCTTATGACCCATGAGGTGAACATAAATATGGACGATGAGGATGACAACAAAAAGAAGAAATGCATCTCCTTTAAGTCCTCAACTCATGACGAAGAATCCGAGGAAGACTCCTCAAGTGATGAAAATGACGACATGACCCTCATCACAAAAGAATTCAAACGGTTTTTTAGAAATAAGAAACAAGAAGGAAGAAGATTCTTCAAGAAGGAAGGATACAAAGGTGAGCTAACAAGTTTAAAGGTGATTCTAGTAGACTCAAAACATATCACAAGAAGGATGAAATAATCTGCTATGAATGAAAAAAATTGGACACGTCAAGGCAGAATGCCCTCAGCTCAAAAAATAATTTAAAAAGGGTTTTAAGAAAGCCATGATAGCTGCATGGGGCGAGAGTAATGATAGCAGTTATGAGGATGAAAAAGAAGAAAACAAAGTAGCAAATCTATGCCTCATGGCTAGAGAAGATGATGATGTAACCCCTGACCATTTTTCCTTAGATGAATTGCAAAGTGCATTTGAAGATTTGTACGATGAATTGAGAAAAATGGGTGCAAAGAACTCTATTTTGAAAAAGTTAGTTCATTCCTTTTCAAGTGAGATTGAAACCTTAAAAAATAAAAAAACTTGCTTTATCAAAACAAGTCTCTGTTTTGAAAGATGAAAATAAGGTTTTGATTGAAAAGGTTGAAGACTTTACTAAAACTATTCATAAGTTCACTCAAGAAAAGAACAACTTAGACAAACTTCTTAGCATGCAAAAATGTGTTTTTGACAAAGCTGGAATTGGATATAAGCCAAAGAAGAAACAAAAGTTCTTAAGCAATATTTTTGTCAAGGCATCTTTAAATCATAAAAATGCTACATGTTTTCATTGTTATGAACATAGACACACTGTCACACACTGTTCACATAGAAACCCTTCAAATAATTTTGTCAAGAAGGTCTGGGCTCCTAAAGGAATACATCCTTAAGGAACTAACACCAAAAGACCCAAGAAAATTTAGGTACCAAAAATCAAAACTTGATTCTCCTTGCAGGTGTGTCTCAAATCTTTATTCAAAGAAGGAATGTGGTATCTCGATAGCGCATGTTCAAGACACTTGACAAGCGACCTATCGATGTTTGCATCTCTCAAACCAAAAGATTGTGGATTTGTGACTTTTGGAGACAATAGTAAAGGAAAAATCATAGGAATTGGATGTATTAGTAAAATTCATTCCCCTTCTATTAAAAATATTTTACTTGTTGATGGTTTGAAACATAACCTTCTTAGCATAAGCCAACTTTGTGACAAAGGCCACAGGGTTGTCTTTGATCATGCTAAGTGTGCTATTGAAGATTCAACCAATAACAAAGTTATTTTTGAAGATTATAGGCATGAAAATATTTACACATTTACTCTAAATGATCTTTCTAAAAATGACACCAAGTGCTTAGCTGCCTTGAGTGATAATAGTTAGTTGTGGCATAGAAGGCTTGGACATGCACACATGAACTTGATTTTTAAACTTTTGAAAAAGGAATTGGTGATCGGTTTACCCCAAATCAAATTTGAAAAAGCCAAAGTGTGTGATGCATGTCAACAAGGAAAATAAGTTAGAAGTTTTTTTCATTCCAAAAATGAGATTTCAACTTTTAGGCCCCTACAATTATTGCAGATGGACTTATTTGGTCCAACAAGGACTTTAAGTCTTGAAGGCAAGAGATATGCCTTTGTTTTTATTGATGATTTCTCTAGATACACTTGGGTGCTTTGCTTAGCTCATATGGATGAAACCTTTGCCTCTTTTGCAAAACTATCTAGAAGAGTTCAAAATGAAATTTTTTTTTAAATCACAAGTATCTGAAGTGATCATAGTAGAGAATTTGAAAACAAAGATTTTGAAAAATTTTGTGATGAAAATAGGATTAACCATAACTTCTCTATTCCTAGAACCCCTCAACAAAATGGAGTTGTTGAGAGGAATAATAGAACATTGGAAGAAATGGCTAGAACCATGCTCTGTAAAAATAATCTACAAAGATACTTTTGGGCCGAGGCTGTAAATACCGCTTGATTTATCATAAATAGAGCTATGATACGAGCTTCTCTCAAGAAAATCCCACATGAGCTATGAAATGGAAGAAAACTTAACTTCGGTTATTTTCACGTCTTTGAGTGCAAATGTTTTGTTTTAAATAACAACAAAGAACTTTTGAAAAAATTTGACGCAAAATCTGATGAATGTATTTTCTTAGGATATTCTATATCTAGCAAAATGTATAGAGTTTTCAACAAAAGACCATAGTTGTTGAAGAATCTATACATGTTATTTTTGATGAAGCTAACCTTGGTTCTTTAAAGGACTTTTGTGAAGATAACTTGTTAGGCATAGAAAAATGTGTTGAAGATATCTTTATCAAAGAAAACGAAGAGCCAAATCAAGAGGAAGCCTAAAATTCTCAAAAAAATGCAGTCCAATAAGTTGCTAAATTTTCAAATCCAGAAAATTTAGATTTACCTAAGAAGTGGAGGTATGCTCATGGTCACCCAAAAGGTCTCATCATTGGTGATCCATCGTAAGGTATCAAAACTCGATCTTCTCTACATAATATTTGTGATAAATTAGCATTTTTTTCCCAGACTAAACCAAAACATTTTGAGGAAGCCAAAAATGATGAGTTTTGGACCTTGGTTATGCAAGAAGAGCTTAATCAATTTGAAAGAAACAAAGTTTGGACTTTAGTCCCAAGACCTAAGTAACACTCCATCATCGGTACAAAATGGGTTTTCAGAAATAAAAGGGATGAGAATGGAGTAGTTCTTAGGAACAAAACTCGATTGGTAGCCCAAGGTTATAATCAAGAATAAGGCATCGATTTTGATGAGATATTTGCTCCTGTGGTTAGGCTTGAAGCCATTAGGATATTGATTGCTTTTTCATACTTTAAAAACTTCAAACTCTATCAAATAGATGTCAAAAGTGCCTTTTTAAATGGTTTTATCTCAGAGGAAGTTTTTGTGAAACAACCTCTTGACTTTGAAAATCTAGATTTTTCAAACTATGTTTACAAACTTACCAAGGCTCTTTAAGGTTTAAAGCAAGCACCTAGAGCATGATATGAAAAGCTAAGCAAATTCTTGATTGAAAATAAATTTTCAAGAGAAAAAATAGATACTACTCTTTTCATCAAGTCTCAAGAAAATGATATGCTAATTGTCCAAATTTATATAGACGACATTATTTTTGGTTCAACTAACGAATCTCTTTGTAAGGATTTCGCTAAGTGTATGCAGAGAGAATTTGAGATAAGCATGATGGGTGAACTCAACTATTTTCTTGGACTCCAATTTAAACAAACTCAAGAAGGAATTTACATCAATTAAGCAAAGTACACAAGGAACATATTGACGAGGATTGGCATGCTGAAAGCAAAAACCCATGGAAACTCCAATATGTCCTACAACAAAGCTTGACAAGGATGAAGATCGTATAGCAGTAGATGAAAAGCGTTATAGAGGTATGATCAGATCTCTACTTTACCTTACTGCTAGTAAATCGGATATCATGTTTAGTGTTTACATGTGTGTTAGATTTCAATCAAATCCTAAAGAATTAAATCTTTGAGTTATTTGGCTATTCAGATGCAGACTTCGCCGGATGTAAGATAGATAGGAAAAGTACAAGTAGAACTTGTCAATTCCTAGGACACTCACTAATCTCTTGGTTTAGTAAGAAATAGAATTTAGTGGCCTTGTCTACAGCTGAGGCCAAGTACATTGCAACTGTAAGCTGTTGTGCACAAGTTCTTTAGATGAAACAATAATTAGAGGACTATGGTTTTTATTTAGATCATATCCCTATAAAATGTGATGACACAAGTGCAATTAATATATCCAAGAGCCCAATATAACACTCAAGAACCAAGCACATAGAGATTATACATCATTTTATACAAGATCATATACAAAAAGGTAATATCGAACTTGAATTCATAGGAACAGATTATCAATTAGCTGACATTTTCACAAAACCTTTAAATGAAGAAAGAATATGCTATATTATAAGAGAACTTGGTATGTAATGTTCTCCTAATTCATGATTAATATGTCATACTAACTATGTCTTTTCAATACGTTTCAAAGCTTTTGACATTCTTTATTGATGTGTGAAAATGTGTCGACACTGCTTGAAAAAGTGTCGACACAACTGTGTGCTGAGTTGACCCAAAATGGTATAGAAGTGGCATTGCGAAGAAAAGTGTCGACCCCTTTCTATATAGTGTCGACTCAAATTCGCTCCCTGACTCTCGGTAAATTTGTGTCAACACAAAGATCAATCGTGTCGACCCAAACAGCTGAAAGTGTCGACACCTTCTAAAAATGTGTCAACACAATTTCTTGTTTCGAATACCCACACTGCGAAGAAAACTGTCGACACAAATGTCATATGTGTCGACACAAATCTTTATGCCTATATATAGAGGCGTCGGTCCCCCAAACGTCACATCGTTTCCCTTTTTTCTATAAAACCGTTCGTCTCCCGCCATTTCTCTCCATTCGAATCTTGTGTCAACTCGTCTCCTCCCCCTCTCTTCGAAGCCAACCTAAATCACTCAAACCTCTCACAATGCCTCCGAGGATGATGAGAAAAGGCATGAAACGATCTGGTGAAGGGGGTTTATTAAACCCTAAAGCATCGAAGAAGAAGAAAATGTCCTCTACAGTGGCGACGGCAACGGCAGTAGAACTGGTTGCTATGGCTGAGGTAATCAACTTCAAAACTCCCAAAATCCATTAACTTTATTTTTCTTCCTTTGAAAATCGAAAATTCATTCCCAGATGTAGCATAGATTTCGCTTTTTTTGACTCCATAGAAATGAGATTCAAGGATCTCTTTTCTAGCCTCGGGTGGGAGAGGCTTTTACAAATCAAAGAATCTCATTATCCCACATTGGTCCAATCGTTTTATGTACACATTCACATCTCAACCATTCCAACCACCACCATCACCACTTGGGTGAATGGTGTTGATATTCATTTGACTCCTTCATCCTTAAATGAAATACTCAATATTCTTGGAGGTGAGATTTGTGTCCTCTACAACAAAATGATGATATTGACCCCACCAAGCCCTTAGAGGCTAACACACTCAAACCAGAGATGCACATTCTGCATCATATGGTGAATCACATTTTCCTACCTCAGATAGGAAAATTTGGGGATGTTGCATATATGCACATTTTAATTATGTGGTGCATACTTGAACAACAGAGCCTAGACCTAGGCTTCTTATTCATTTCTGACATGTTGCACTCTTACAGCAAGTTCAATTCCTCCCTACCTCATGCAATGTACTTGACCTTAGTTTTTTGCCATTTTGGCGTAGACTTATCAGCAGAAATGATGGTACCATTTTCAAAACATGATCTGTTTGGTAGCTCCACTCTTAAACATATGCAGATTGCAAATGTTAATGGAGTTTGGACTACCAAGCATGGTATACCATCTATTTCGTGCACTCAATCCACACCCTGTGATTTTTCTCCTGTTCACATTGATTTTGACTCACATGTTGCACCTTCTTCTGGGCCAGACCCTCCTTGTCCTTCTCATACTCCTCCTCCTCCCACATCTGGTCATGCTCCCCCTGCTCCACCTGTCCCTTCATCTGCTCCTGTTCACGTTGATCTGTCCGAAGTTGTTTCTTTAATTCAAGCCTTATCCTCTTCCTTGTCCTCTTTTCAAACTAAAGTTGATCAAGACTTTTTTGATCTCAATCATACTGTCTCTTCCCTCTCCGATAAAGTCAAGCACCTCAATAAAACTAACTGCAACCTTCAGAGAGACGTTGAAAACGCAATGGATGCCGGGAGAGCCCTATGCAAAATTATAGATGACAACATTGTCTCCGTTGTAAATTGCAATAAGGTAATCTTGCACCAAGTTCAGAAAGAATACGATCAGGGCATTGTTACTATTGTCCATGCAAATTCTCATAAAGTCAAAGAGCACCTCAATGGCTCCGCGAAGCTTGGAGCAAACAGTTCAAGCCAAAGAATACCAAAGAAGAAAAGGCGGCTCATCTGAAGCGTGAAGCTGATCTCGCATTGGCTGCCAAATTTGAAGCAATGGCAGCAGCTGAAACTAAGGATGAAAATGCTCGAGCTTCCAAGGAACGAGCCTCTACAAGCAAATAAAAGGTTGAAGCAAAGAAAAAATTCAAACGCTTCATGGATGACCAATGATCCCTTTTTTTCCAATTACAAAAGGGGAGTAGAAAGGTGAGTGAGGGGAGAAGAAGTGAAGGGGAGAAGAGAAGAAGAGAAGAAAACATTATCAAACATTTAGTTTTTTTTTTTAAAGGAGAAGATGCAAAGTTTAACATACATTTCATTTTTTATGTTTGAATGGGTTATTTGAATGATTAAACATTATTTTTATGCTTATGAGAATGCCTATGTTTACATATGTGGTTGTGTATAGCCAACTCTGCTTATATTTGTATACGTGTTTGAATTTTCTCTGAAAAATTACTTTGCACATAATTGTTGTGATGCACAAATTCTTTTAAGTTTTTATTGCCAAATCATCTTAAAAATGAATACTATCATGATTATTTGAATGCCTAGCTTTTATGATTGCACTTTCTGTTTAAGGCTTATCGATAAGGGAAGAATCTTTGTTGAAAAATCTTTTCAAATAATTTCTAGAAAATGTTGAATTGGTTGTAATCATCAAAAAGGGAGATTGTTAGCCCAAGGACTTTTTATATTGATTTTGATAATTTTTATAAATTTATTTTTTAAAAATAAATGGCTTTAAAAGGATAATATTTATATTTTTTTTTAAAAAAGTGTTAACACATCTTGAACAAATGAGTTGACACATTTAGCCAAAAGAAATGATTTATCTCTCAAAAGGTTTAAAACACTTAAGTATTCTTGAAAATGAATATTTTGTGTTAACCCCAATTGAAATTTGAGTCAAACACTTTAAAGGTAAGAATACTTGAAGCATATCAAGTGCGTCAACACTTTTGAACAAATGGTTTAACACCATAACTGGTTGATGAAGTTGCTTTCAAGTATTAAGAATTAGTGTCGACACAAATAAGTTTTGTGTCAACACAAAAGAGCTGAAGCTCTCAAGACTCAAATTGAGTCGACACAAATTGATTTTGTGTCGACACAAAAGTACTTTTTCACTTATGGTATCCGGAACCTTGAGTCGATACAAATGCCAAATGAGTCGACACAAAAGAACCTAGGCTACCTGTAGATTTCAGGTGTCGACACAAATTGAAGATGTGTCGACACAAAAGTCTCGAGCCTGCCTGAAGAAATTTGGTGTCAAGACCAATGCCCAATTGAGTCGACATAAATATACCGAGGGTTCCTGCAGAAATTTAGTGTCGACACCAAAGAAGATTTGTGCCGACACAAATGGTCCTATCCCGAATGCTGAAGTTCAAATGGGTAGACACCAAACCCAAACGTGTCGACACCGTGGTGTTGGTGAGGAAGATTACATAAATTGTGTCATCACCTTAGAAGATTTGTGTCGACCCAATCATTTGAAGATCCCTGTTCTAGACATTTTGTGTCGGCACCAAAGGCTTTTGTGTCGACACTTGCGACGCAGATTCAAATTCGCGGCAAACTTCAACTGTTGGATTTTTGGCATTTAATGCCCTCACCTACCTCCAACGGTCATGAATGCACAAAAGCTTATATAAAGAGTAACTTCTCAACATTTAATCCCACTGAAGACTTTCAATCACTGTTCTATTGCTTGAATCAAACTCAGAATCCTCAAGCTCATATTTATTGCTGAACTCCAGCTCTTGCTCCTCATCTCTCTTTACCTTCTCATTTATTATAAATCAATTTCTGTAAAAAGAGTGAGTGTTTCTCATTAATTACTTCATTTATTGTATTCAATGGTGAGCCGTCTTTTATCATTTGAGTGAGTGAGCAAATCTCATTAAAGAAGAATTCAAAAGCTATTAGAAGAAAACAAGGGAATATTTTTATAGAATCTTTTTGAAGCTGATATAGGCTTCTGAATGTGCCCGTAAACATTCAATAGCTCGAGCGAAGTCTTGAAATTGTAAAGGTTTGGAATGCACCTGTGAAACATTCTACATAGTGAAAATTCTCAAAGGAAAACTTGAGAAGTGGACGTAGGCTTGAAAAAAACCGAACCACTATAAATTCTTGGTGTCCGATTCAATCTCTCTATTTCTAACCTTTTTAATATCTGCATTGTTTTAATGTTTGATTATCTTGCTATATTTTGCTTTCTATATCAAAAGGTTTTGAAAAAAGGTTTCAGAAATTATTTTAATTTTTAAGACTCAATTCACCCCTCTTGGGTTGTCTAGAACTAACAAAAATCATAAGACTTAATGGCTTGATCAAATCGAGTGTTCCAAGATCTAGATGTCTACTTAAGTCCATAAATGAATCTCTTAAGTTTACACAACATGTGCTCTTGACCCTTTGCTATGAAACATCTGGTTGCATCATATAGATGCAATCGTTAAGATTTTCGTTAAGGAAAGCTGTCTTGACATCCATTTGTCAAATTTTGTAATCGAAATGAGCCGCAATGGATAAAAGAATTCGAACAGAGCTAAGTATGGCAATCGGTGAAAAGGTCTCCTCATAATCGATCCCTTCTTTCTGAGTAAACCATTTTGCGACAAGTCTAGCTTTGAAGGTTTTCACCTTTCTGTCTGCTCCTCTCTTCCTTTTGTAGATCCACTTTCATCCATGGGTTTTATCCCTTCAGGTGGTTTTACAAGTTCCTAGACCTGATTGGAGTACATAAACTTCATCTCTGAATTCAGAATCCTTTGCTATAATTCTATATATTTATCTTGAAGTGCTTCATTGTAGTTACAAGGTACAGTATCTAGTTCTTCCAGGATCCTGTTAAAAGACTCTCCCAAGAATATATACCGATTGAGTTGATGAACAGCTCTCCCACTACGATGAGGCACTACCTGTATCTATATACTAGCAATGACACGTTATGCTAATTATGAACTCTGTGCACCGTTACCCACTTGATCCTCTGGTTGTGAAATCGGTATGTTAATGGTAGCATCCTGATCAGGTTTAGGATCCACACGTGTCTCGATAATCCTCTCACTACGACGATATAATGGAATATCGATGACACTTTTTATGGTGTTTCTACCGTACAACTGGTATTTTCTCTCAGTTATTCCAGAACATTTATACTCTTGGGCTTGTTCTCCATTACATAATCCTCTTCCAAGAATCGGGTATTGGCACTAACAATAACCTTTTAATTCTTATGATTATAAAATAAACGACCCTTCATTCCCTTAGGATATCCAACAAAGAAATAGACTTCCGTTCTTGGTTCCAACTTATTCGTGTTTTTCTTTCAGCATGTATGCTGGATACCGCCAAATCTGAATATGTCTTAGACTAGGCTTGTACCAAGTCTACAATTATGTGGGAGTAGAAGGTACTAACTTAGAATGTAGCAAGTTTAGAATATAAGATGTTATTTCTAATGCAAATCTCCAAAACGAATCGGGTAAGTCCGAATAACTCATCATAGACCTCACCATTTCAATAAGAGTCATATTCCTTTTTTCTGCTATACCATTCTATTGTGAAGTGCTCGGTACAATCAACTGACATATAATCTCTTTCTCTGACAAATAATTCCTAAACTCTCCAAAGAGGTACTCGCCACCACGGTCAGACCGAAGTATCATTGTGAGACCCTGACCTTTGAATTTTGAGTTGCTTATATACATGATGTGTTTCTTTCAGTATATGAATAGCCTCGTTGCATGGTTTATGCTTTAAAGTTGTAGAACAGTATGTATAAATATGTTATATGCTTTTTGGGATTTTGTAGAGGCTTGTTTGGCTTGTGTTTGGACCAAAAATCTTGTTTTGCTTCGGAAAACACACTACCCAGTAGTTCGGTCAACTGGAGGGCTTAGCCTAGTCGACTGGACCGAAAAATTTGAGTTTGGTCGACTGGACATGGGGGTTCGGTCGACTGGACAGAAACTTTTTGACATTTCTATAAATATCCCAGTGGCGGAGATATTTATTCTAAACCTTTCTTAGAAGCTAAGTTACCCCTTTCTCTGCCTTCTCTTTAGCTTTTGAGGGCCCGGAGCTTAGTTTTTCGTTGGTTTCTTTGTGGATCCTTTCTATCGGGGACGTGAGCTTCGCATCAATCTGGATAGATTCTTGTTCCGACGAGGTTCAATTTTTGAGGCTTCGAGTTTTGACTCGCTGAGGTAGGATTCTAGACCCTATTGCTGTATAAGGGTGTATGTGTGATTATATGTGTTTTTATCGGGTAGAAAATACATCAAATGTGATGTTCATGTGTAAATCTTGATGTTGGGTAAAAGTGGGTTTTTACGCCTTTTCTTGGTTGTATACATGTTTTGGATGCGTGGTATCCGTAGTTTTCAAAAGGAGGTTTGAAAATGAGGTGTTTGTGAAAATGGTGAAAAATGTATTTTTGGAGGTTTGGAGCTAACCCGCGGGGTTGAGTCTCAACTCTTAAATGTTTTGTTGGAAATAGTTTTAGATCTCCGTGTCGATAGATTGGATCTCTTTTTATACATGTATTGTATAAACTGTTTTACAGGTTTTTGTAGTTGAGCTACGGTGGATTTTTAAATGTTCTCCATAGATGTACCGTGATAGTGTGTGGTTTTGAGTTGGGCTTCTATTGTTCCTTGGTGGAAGTCCAAAAACGTGCGCAGAGTGGGTTCGCTACGGTCCCTTGGATTAATTCCCATAAACGTGGTTTGGTTATACTTCGTCCATCGATCGTGGAAATCCGTAAAGAAGTTTGTTGCCCCATGAGTGGCTTTATTGTTGTAGCTCCGTATAGAACTTGTCATTATCTAGCAGGCCTTAAGTGGTTCAGGACTAGGATAATGGACAGGAGTCTATAGTTATTACCTTTGTCTGTGTAGCAAAATCGGTACATAGGATTACATTTTATCTTTCTCCTCGGTTGAGTGGCCTGAGTGGAGTTTACTGTTTATTTATAGCTTTCCCTTAACTGTGGCATGATATCTGTTAGGATGATATGCATAGTTTGAAAGATGAAAAATGTGAAATTTTATGAGATAAAACCTTTTTGAGACTCGTGTTAGTCTGATGGAAAACTTGTAGTTTTAGATAGAAAACTTTTTTGACTTCTGTGGTTGAGTCTGTATGCTTATGATTGCATAGCTTGCTTTACAGCTTTACTTTCTATTTTCTATTGGGCTTCGGCTCACGGTGTGGGATTTTGCTGTAAAACCTTTTCAGGTGAGCATGTGGAGTTAACCTAGATGCTTGAGATGATGGAGGACTCGCAGTAGTTTTCTATTTTTGACATGTACTTTTACATGTGATGCTTGTTTCAGAAGGCGGGTTTTGTATGCCTTGAGGCGATATATTTATGCATGTATGGGATTGCATGTTTACAATTTATGAGAGTTAAACTGTGGAGATTTTTATCCAAATGTTAAATATTTTTGAGTTGATAGTTTTCTAACTGTAAATCTTATTTTCTCAAACGGTGTTTGGGTGGGCTTTTGCGTGACCCTGGTGTTTGGGGCGTGACAACTTGGTATCAGAGCTCTGGGTTCGAATACCTAAGAACCATGGAAAGGAGGGTACATCACCTTGTGAGGATGTATGTGTGCTTGATTGCATGTGTTAAAGAGTTTTCTTACATAAGCATGATAGCCTGTTTAGCATGATGGTTGTGTATATGTGGACATGGAGGTTGGACCTTAAGATTGATTAGTCTTGCCTTCGGGCTTTTGGATTAACAAACTTGGGAGCCATGTTAGAGACGCATTTTGCGGACGTGATTTCTAGCTCGGAATCTAAGTAGGATATCCAGATAAACGAGTGTTTCTTGTTGGTTCTCCTCGGTATGTGAGATGTGATGACATGATCTAAGTGACTATGTGTTAGCATGCTTATATGTGTTATATCTTCTACGTTAGCAATAACATGTTGTATGGAAGCTTACCCTGTTATGTTGCTTTCGTGTAGAATTATGTCCACGTGGGGAGGACGAGAACGAAGCCGTGGTCGAGGCCGTGGCCGTGATTTTGGCCGAAGGGACGTTCCAGTCCCAGATATTGGGGATGCTAATGCACCCCAAGGACCTGTTGATGGAGACCTGATGCGTGAGATGGTAGGCTCCATTCGGCAACTGGTTGAGGCATCTAGGGGAGAGAGAGCGTACCTGAGCCGATGGCGACAGCTGCGATGCATGAGTTTTGTCATCTGGACCCTCCTACCTTTTCTGGGGATCCTAACCCCACGGTGGCCATTGAGTGGCTGGAGCTGGTTACCAAGATCTTTGATACTCTTCAGATTGAGGATGATGATCTGCAGGTTTCATTTGCTGCTTTCTAGTTGAAGGGGAGTGCTCTCATGTGGTGGAAGTTCGCCAAGACTACAGTGGGAGACACTTGGGAGGCATTCATGAAGGTATTTCTGGAGAAATACTTTCCAGCGACTTTGAGGGATCGCTACAGAGACGACTTTCTTTTCCTGACTCAAGGGACGATGTCAGTGGTTGAGTATGAGGCCGAGTTTACTAGCCTATCTCGATTTGCAGAGGAGATTGTGCCTACTGATGAGTTCCGTGCGAAGCGGTTCGAGAGGGGTTTGAGGCCCGCTATCCGAGACAGAGTGGCAGCATTCAGGATGTAGGTCTTTACAGAGTTGGTGGAAACTGCCATGAAGGTGGAGGACACTTTGAATGAGACGCGCAGAGACAGGGACATTAGGGGTCATCCAGGGGGGGACGCGCACAGGATTGGGGATGCAAGGACAAGCGTCAGCGGACATTTGGTCTGAGTTCTGATCCAATGGGGTCGTATCAGCCACAGTCTTTGCATCTATGCCTGCCGTAGCTTCAACGAGAAGGTCAAATCAGAGAGAGCTTCTTTGTCACAGATGCCAACGGCCAAGGCATCGTGTGGCAGAATGCCAGAGTCCAGCACCTGTTCAGGCACAGTCGCGGTCGCAGGCGCAAGGGAGGGAGCCAATGGTGTGTTTTGAGTGTGGCCAGTCAGGGCACATCCGGAGGAACTGCCCCAGAGGAGGGAGCATGCGGAGTACAGTTGGAGCACCTGTCACTCCATCTGTTTAGGGACGCCTGCCATCTAGGTTTGCGGAAGGGGGCGCATCTATGCAGTCTGGCAGACAGTCGGCAGTTCAGGGTCCTAGTGGACCGGCTAGGGCTTATGTTCTTGCAGATCCCAGTTCATCCAGAGCACCGGTCGTGCCCAATGCTACTGCTACCACCTCCATGATCAGAGGTACTCTTCTAGTTTATAGATCATGGGCCAGTGTTCTCATAGACACCGGAGCATCGCATTCGTTTATATCTTCTGCTTTTGCATTTGTATTGGGGTTGAAAACAGACTTATTGGGTAGTTCTTTGAGCGTGGAGACCCCAGTCAATGGGAGTGTGACGTTGAGTCTTGTCTGTAGATCCTGTGTGTTGGAGGTCGCCGGGCGTTGTTTAGGGCCCGTTTGGTAACGTTTACAGTTTTCTATTTTTTGTTTACGAAAAACAAAAAACATGTTTTTGTTTATATTTATAAAAAAATAAAAACAAAAACATGTTTGGTAACATAAATGTTTGAAAGTGGTAGTTAGAGGTTACGGATGAATCCAATCAAAATTTATTTATAAAACAAGTGAAAACACATTTTTTCTATTTCTTAAAATTTTGTAAATTTTGAAAACTGTTTACAATTTTTTGAAAACAAAAATAATTACCAAACATGTTTTCATTTACAGTTTATGAAAAATTTAAAAACAAAAATAGAAAACAGAAAATATGAACGTTACCAAACGACACCTTAGAGTTTGACTTTATTATTCTAGACATGATCACGTTTGATGTCATCCTAGGAATGGATTGGCTGACCACCTATAGTGCCTTTATCGATTGCGATCGACGGAGGGTAACGATTTGTACACCGGCGGGAGATTGTCTTTGCTTTGTGGGAGACCGGGATGAGGGTTTGATGTCTTTGCCCAGCGCTGTGCGGAACCAAGGCAACTTGGGTTTCCTCTTTTCAGCCCTTATGTTGGATGAGGAAGTTGGGAGTCGAGGAGAGTTACCTCTAGTGGTTTGCGACTATCTAGATGTCTCCCCTAAAGATTTGTTTGAGTTGCCACCGAGCCGCGAGGTAGAGTTCTCTATTGATCTAGTTCCCGGAGCTGCTCCCATATCTATACCGTCTTATCGTTTTGCACCCGCTGAGTTGCGAGAACTCAAGGTACGGCTTCAGGAGTTTCTAGATAGGGGGTTTATACGCCCGAGTATTTTTTCGTGGGGAGCTCCTGCTCTTTTTGCTAAGAAGAAGGATGAATCCTTACGATTGTGTATCGACTATCGGAAGCTGAATTAGGTGACAGTGAAGAATAAGTATCCGATGCCGAGGATAGATGATTTGTTTGATCAGTTGAAGGGGACGAGCTCCTTTTCAAAGATTGACTTGAGATCAGGATACCACCAGTTGAGGATTAGGGACTAGAATATAGCGAAGATCGCCTTCTGGACTCACTATGGTCACTACGAGTTTCTGGTTATACCGTTTGGTCTGACGAACGCTCCTACCACGTTAATGAGTCTGATGAACCGGATCTTCCATCCCTATCTGGACAGTTTTGTAGTGGTGTTTGTGGATGATATACTTATATATTCACCCACGAGGGAGGTGCACGAGGATCACCTACGGATCGCGCTACAGACTTTGAGAGACCATCGCTTGTATGCGAAGTTCGATAAGTGCGAGTTTTAGATGTTTGAGGTGAGGTTTCTTGGACACGTAGTGTCGACAGACGGAGTAGCTGTGGATTCGTCAAAGACTGATGCTGTGACAGGTTGAGAGCGATCGAAGAGCATCTTTGAGATTCGTATTTTTTTGGGTTTGGCAAGTTACTATCGACGGTTCGTGAAGGATTTTACGAGACTTGCTGCACCAATGATGTGTTTGACGTGAAAGGGAGTTGTGTTTGTTTGGAGTGAGTCCTGTGAGTCGGCGTTCTAGGAGTTGAAGACGAGGTTGACTAGCGCGCCAGAGTTGATTATCCCAGAGCGAGGCATAAGGAATACAGTGTAATGTGATGCATCACACGACGGTCTTAGATGTGTTCTGATGCAGGGAGGTAAGGTTGTAGCCTACGGTTCTCGACAGTTGAAGACACACGAGAAGAACTACCCAACACACGATTTGGAGTTGGCAGCCGGGGTCTTAGCCTTGAAGACATGGCGTCACTATCTTTATGGTGAGCATTTCGAGGTTTTCTCCGATCACAAGAGTTTAAAATACTTATTTTCGCAGAAGGACCTGAACTTACGCCAACGACGATGAATGGAGTTGTTAGAGGATTATGATTTTGACTTGTAGTATCACCCAGGTAAGGCTAATGTTGTGGCAGATGCGCTTAGTAGGAAATCTCACGGGTCGTTAGCTTCTGTTGTTATACGCAAGTGGGACATGCTTGGAGAGATTGGGGAGTTTGATCTGTGTCTCGGGGAGATAGCAACGAGTGCCACCTTATTTTCAGTAATTACTCGACCAACGTTGATAGCACGTGTGCTAGAGGTCCAACAGACGGACCAAGAGGCTCAGATGATACGAGATCGTGTTGCTAGTGGAGAGGATACAGCGGGATGGATTGCGGGTTCAGATTAGAGTCTGAGGTTGGTTGGGAGGTTGTTTGTGCCAGAGTCATGTTGAGCTGATCTACTACGTGAGTGTCATCGTTCTCGCCTTGCAGTGCATCTTAGAGGCACGAAGATGTACCATGACCTACGTCGTCAGTTTCGCTGGACGGGAATGAAGAGGGACATGATCCAGTTTGTTTCACGGTGCCTTACCTTTCAGAAGGTGAAGGAGAAACACCAGAGATTGGCATGATTGCTACAGTCGTTGCCGATATCAGAGTGAAAGTGGGATCACGTCACGATGGACTTTGTGTCAGGACTTCCTCGGTCACCTAGGGGACACGACGTCGTATGGGTTCTGGTTGATAGGTTAACGAAGTCTGCACACTTTCTCCCTATCTGTGTGAAGGATTCGGTGGAACGACCGAGTAGCTTGTATGCTAGAGAGATAGTCCGGTTTCATGGAGTTCTAGTGTCTATTATTTCTGACCGAGACTCGCATTTCACATCGCGCTTTTGGCAGAGTCTTCAGGAGGCTTTAGGGATGAACTTGATGTTCAGTACTGCTTTTCACCCCCAAACGGATGGTCAGTCAGAGAGGACCAAATAGATTCTGGATGATATGCTGAGGGCTTGTGTCCTTGACTTCAGAGGTTCTTGGGAGGATCATCTCTTGTTGGCAGAGTTTGCATACAACAATAGCTATCGGTCCAGTATTAGAATGGCACTGTATGAGGCTTTGTATGGTAGACCGTGTAGGTCGCCCGTGTGTTGGACAGATGTGGGAGAGACCACAGTCTTGGGACCCAATTTGGTGCGGGAGACGACATAGAAAGTTATCGTGATTCACCAACGCCTTATGACAGCTCAGAGCTGCCAGAAGAGTTATGCGGATCAGAGGAGGCGACCTTTGAAGTTTGCAGTGGGAGATCATGTGTTCTTGAAGGTCTCGCCACGTAGAGGTTTAATAAGATTTGGTCGTAATGGGATGCTATCGCCGCGCTTCATTGGACCATTTGAGATCATTGACAGAGTTGGAGAGGTTGCATATCGTTTGGCTTTGCCACCTCAGTTAGCATTTGTGCATAACGTGTTTCACGTTTCTATGCTTCAGAGGTACGAGCCTGATCCTTCACATATGTTAGATTGGGCTGAGCTGCGGGTTGATGAGGATGCCACTTATGAGGAGTGTCCAGTGAAGATTATTGATACAAAGGAGCAGGTGTTACGGGGGAGAAGAATTGCTTATGTCAAGGCCCTATGGCTTCATAGCGGGATTGAAGAAATGACATGAGAGCTCAAGTCTGGGATGCGTGCAAGATACCCAGACCTGTTTACCTCGTGACCTTGTTACAAATTTTGGGGGTGAAATTCCTTAAGGGGGGAGAGTTGTGAGACCCTGAACCTTTGAATTTTGAGTTGTTTATATACATGACATGTTTCTTTCAGTATATGAATAGTCTCGTTGTATGGTTTATGCTTTAAAGTTGTAGAACAGTATGTATAAATGTGTTATATGCTTTTCAGGATTTGGTAGAGGCTTGTTTGGATTGTGTTTGGACCAAAAATCTTGTTTTGCTTCAGAAAACACACTGCCGAGCAGTTCGATCGACTGGAGGGCTTGGCCCAGTCGATTGGACCGAAAAATTTGAGTTCGGTCGACTGGACATTGGGGGTTCGGTCCACTGGACAGAAGCTTTTCGGCGTTTCTATAAATATCCCAGTGGCAGAGACATTTATTCTAAACCTTTCTTAGAAGCTGAGTTACCCCTTTTCTCTGCCTTCTCTCTAACTTTTGAGGGCCCGGGGCTTAGTTTTTCGTTGGTTTCTTTGTGGATCCTTTCTATCTGGGACGTGGGCTTCGCATCTATCCGGATAAATTCTCGTTCCGACAAGGTTCGATTTTTGAGACTTCGAGTTTTAACTCGCCAAGGTAGGATTCTAGACCCTACTGCTGTATAAGGGTGATATATGTGATTATATGAGTTTTCACCGGGTAAAAAATACATCAAATGTGATTTTCATGTGTAAACCTTGGTTTTGAGTAAAAGTGGATTTTTATGCTTTTTCTTGGTTGTATATATGTTTCGGATGCGTGGTATCCATAGTTTTCAAAAGGAGGTTTGAAAACGAGGTGTTTGTGAAAATGGTGAAAAACATATTTTTGGAGGTTTGGAGCTAACCCGCGGGGTTGAG
>JAUMHN010205130.1:0-21111 GCA_032360265.1 Heliamphora ciliata
CGACCGCCAACTCCAAATGGCCTGACGTGTCCCAAAACGTGGCAGCATCTCATTGGTTGATAAACTCTATAAATACCGTACCCCAGCGTACGTTTTCAGTATGAATTTTGAGTGAGAGAGACTCTGCCGATATACCGAGCGATCCCGAGCCCCAACGCCGAAACCCTGCCGAACCTTCGATCGACGTCGAAGCCTCGCTTAGATCACCACCCGAGAATTGGATCATTGAAGCATACTCCCAACTTGAGGATTTCCCGGTAATCTAGGTATCCTGCTTAAATCCTCGATCTTTCTAAATTCCATTATCTCTCTTTTGGAGTGATCGGGTTAAATTTAATACTAATTTGTATTTTCCTTTCATTTACATAGTCAATTTTATCTGCTTCATGTAATTTGGTTATTTTATTTAATTGTTTAGTTATTAATCTCTTCACATTCACACTAAGCACATTACCTTTCTCTTTAATTAATTCATCAAATTAGTGCTAACATGATTTAACTATACAACTAAATAATGTCGTTATTGTTATGATATATGCACTTACATAAAAATGGTTGTAATTGTCAATATTACACTTATTTAATTCTAGCATTTCATTTCTATGCTTTTCTTTTCTTTTTATGCTAATTTAATGTTCTGGTATTATTTACTTTCTTTTTCTTTTAATTAGTCTAATTTTCTTTTACTAGAATTTCATTTTATTTCATTTCTCGCTCCATTATAATTCTTAACTTTCATTTAATAGCAATGTAATTTTCTTCCTTAGCATTTACCTTTCCTTGTAATGTAGCTTTAAAACGTCTTATTTCTTTTTCTTTTAACTTAATGTAATTTCTTTCTTAATGTACCATTTATCTATTTTTCTTTCTTTACTTATAATATTAATTTAAGTGTTCTTTTACTTTTTTTAGCTTTGTTTCTCATTTTTCTTTTCCTTTAGTTTAATATCCATTTTTCTTTTAAGTATTAGTTTAATGTTCTTTTCTAGTCTTTTATTTTCTTATAAGTTTTAATAAAACTCCATTTAGCATTTCTTTTCTTATAATATTAATATTCATTTTCCTTATAGAAATTTATTTTTCACTTTTTTTTCTATAGTCTTATTTTCTCTTTATGGCACTTTTCTTTTTATTTTTGTTAAAACCTAAAGATCACAAAAAGCTTCTTAAACTAGCTTTCGTCTTTTAAGTGTTATCTTCTTTTGATTTTCTTTTGTTTCTTCTAAAGCATAAAATGTAAATAGTTCTGTAGTATTTTCTAACCTTTTTTTATTTATTTTAGCATAATTTTTCTTTTGGAAAGTTTTTCTTCTCATTTAAATCTTTTTATTATAAAACCCTTATTTTAAATTTCTTTGTCAGTAAGTTTTCTTTTTAATGTAGGAATTTCACATACTTTTGTTTTGATCATGCTTCTGATAATTTATGCATGCTAATATTATGTTTTAAATAATTTAGCTTATTTTGTAGTAAATCCATGTTGAGGTAATTTTAACAATTTCTACCATGCTTTTATTCTTTTATTTAAATCATGATAGTTAGCTTATTTTTGTAAATATTGCACGTGGTTATGTTCCATGTATCCTTTAGATAGAAATTGCATACCTTGGGACTTAAAATTTTACACTTTTTTTAATTGTTTTGATTTGGAGTGTTATGTACATATATTATGTATTTTCTATACTTGATTTTGAATGTTCTCTCTTTGCCTCTATTTTCTTTAGTTGCATGCATTTAGAAAATTCTATTAAAGAACCAATGATGATTAGTAGAAGCCAACCTTATGGTTGGGTGAACGGGGTGCCTAACACCTTCCCCGATTCGTACCTTAGCCCCCAAACCCTATTTCTCTGGTTAGCGTTTTAAAGATCAGTGGCTATTTTTGTTTTTCTTAGTTTTTCTCAAAAAACTAAGTGGCGACTCTATTTTCGATAAAAGGGGATTTTAAAACTTTAGTTTTCAAGGTGTTAAAATATTTTTCAAAACATCTTTTGAATTTCCTTATTTTTGACCCCCTAAATCCCAACGCCACAGTTGGGTAGTACTTTGAGCGTGGAGACCCCAGTCAGTGGGAGTGTGACATTGAGTCTTGTCTATAGATCCTGCGTATTGGAGGTCGCCAGTCGTTGTTTAGAGTTCGACTTCATTATTCTAGACATGACTGCAATTGATGTCATCCTAGGGATAGATTGGTTGACCACCTATCGTGCCTTTATCAATTGCAATCAACGGAGGGTAACGATTTGTACACCGGCGGGAGATTTCTTTTGTTTTGTGGGTGACCGGGATGAGGGTTTGATGTCTTTGCCCAGTGCTGTGCGGAACTAGGGCAACCTGGGTTTTCTATTTTCAGCACTTAAGTTAGATGATGTAGTTGGAAGTTGAGGAGAGTTACCTCCAGTGGTTTGCGACTACTCAGATGTCTTTCTTGACAATCTGTTTGAGTTTTCACCGAGCCGTGAGGTAGAGTTCTCTATTAATCTAGTTCCCAGAGCTGCTCCCATATCTATACTGTCCTATCGTTTTGCACCTGTTGAGTTACTTGAACTCAAGGTACAATTTCAGGAGTTGCTAGACAGAGGGTTTATACGCCCGAGTACTTCACCGTGGGGAGCTCCTGCTCTTTTTGCCAAAAAGAAGGATGAATATTTACGTTTGTGTATCGACTATCGAAAGCTGAATCAGGTGACAGTGAAGAACAAGTATTCGATGCCGAGGATAGATGACTTGTTTGACCGGTTGAAGGGTTTAAGCTGCTTCTCGAAGATCGACTTGAGATCAGGATACCACCAGTTGAGGATTAGGGACGAGGACATAGTGAAGACCGCCTTCTGGACTCGCTATGGTCACTACGAGTTTCTGGTTATGCCGTTCGGTCTAACGAACGCTCCTGCTACGTTCATGAGTTTGACGAACTGGATTTTCCATCCTTATCTTGACAGTTTTGTGGTGGTGTTTATGGATGATATACTTATATATTCATCCACTAGGGAGGCACACGAGGATCACCTACGAATTGTGGTACAGACTTTGAGAGAGCATCGCTTGTATGCAAAATTTGAGAAGTGCGAGTTCTGGATGTCTGAGGTGAGATTTCTTGGACACGTAGTGTCGACAGACGGAGTAGCTGTGGATTCGTCGAAGACTGATGCTGTGACGAGTTGGGAGCGATCGAAGAGTGTTTTTGAGATTCGTAATTTTTTGGGCTTGGCAGGGTACTACCGATAGTTCGTGAAGGATTTTACGAGACTTGCTGCACCGATGACGCATCTGACGCGGAAGGGAGTTGTGCTTGTTTGGAGTGAGTCCTATGAGTCATCATTCCATGAGCCGAAGGCGAGGTTGACTAGCGCGCCAGTGTTAATCATTCCAGAGTGAGGCTTAGGGTATACAGTGTACTGCGATGCATCACATGACGGTCTTGGATGTGTTCTGATGCAGGGGTAAGGTTGTAGCCTATGGTTCTCTGCAGTTGAAGACGCACAAGAAGAACTATCCGACACACGATCTGGAGTTGGCAGCCGTGGTCTTTGCCTTGAAGGCATGGCGTCACTATCTTTTTGGTGAGCATTTCGAGGTTTTTTCTGATCACAAGAGTTTGAAATACTTATTTTTGCAAAAGGACCTGAACTTGCGCCAACGACGATGGATGGAGTTGTTGGAGGATTATGATTTTGATTTGTAGTATCATCTAGGGAAGGCCAATGTTGTGGCAGACGTGCTTAGTAGGAGATCTCACGGGTTGTTAGCTTCTGTGGCTATACGTGAGTGGGATATGCTTAGAGAGGTTGGAGAGTTTAATCTGTGTCTCAGGGAGACAGTGATGGGTGCCACCCTATTTTCAGTAGTTACTCGACCAGCGTTGATAGCATGTGTGCTAGAGGTCTAGCAGACAGACCAGGAGGCTCAGATGATGCAAGATCGTGTTGGTAGTGGAGAGGATATAGCGGGCTAGATTGTGGGTTCAGATCAGAGTCTGAGGTTGGCTGGGAGGTTGTTTGTGCCAGAGTCATGCCAAGCTGATCTACTACGTGAGTGTCATCATTCTCGCCTTGCAGTGCATCCTGGAGGCACGAAGATGTACCATGACCTACGTCGTCAGTTCTATTGGACAGGAATGAAGAGGGACGTGATCCAGTTTGTTTCACGGTGCCTTACCTGTTAGAAGGTGAAGGTAGAACCCCAGAGATCGGCAGGATTGCTACAGTCGTTGCCGATATCAGAGTGGAAGTGGGAGCACCTCACGATGGACTTTGTGTCAAGACTTCCTCGATCACCTAAGGGACACGACGCCGTGTGGTTTGTGGTTGATAGGTTGATGAAGTCTGCACACTTTCTCCCCATTCGAGTGAAGAATTCGGTGGAACAACTGAGTAGCTTGTATGTCAGAGAGATAGTCCAGTTGCATGAAGTACCAGTATCTATTGTTTCTAACTAAGACCCGCGCTTCACATCGCACTTTTGGCAGAGTCTTCAGGAGGATTTGGGGATGAACTTGATGTTTAGTACTTCTTTTCACCCCCAAACAGATGGTCAGTCAGAGAGGACCATACAGCTTCTGGAGGATATGCTGAGGGCTTGTGTCCTTGACTTCAGAGGTTCTTGGGAGGATTATCTACCGCTGGCAGAGTTTGCGTACAACAACATCTATCAGTTCAGTATTGGGATGGCACCGTATGAGGCTTTGTATGGTAGACCGTGTAGATCACCCATGTGCTGGACAGATATGGGAGAGACCACAATCTTGGGACCCGACATGGTACGAGAGACAACAGAGAAGGTTACCGTGATTCGCCAACACCCTATGACAGCGCAAAGCCGCCAGAAGAGTTATACAGATCAGAGGAGGCGACCTTTGGAGTTTGCAGTGGGGGATCATGTGTTTCTGAAGGTCTAACCACGCAGAGGTTTGATGAGGTTTGGTCGTAGCGGGAAGCTATCACCACACTTCATTGGACCATTTGAGATCCTTGACAGAGTTGAAGAGGTCGCATATCGTTTGGCTTTGCCACCTCAGTTAGCATCTGTGCACAATGTGTTCCACGTTTCTATGCTTCGAAGGTACGAGCCTGATCCTTCACATGTGCTAGATTGGGCTGAGCTACGGGTTGATGAGGATGCAACTTATGAGGAGCGTCCAGTAAGGATTCTTGATATAAAGGAGCAGGTGTTGTGGGGAAGAACGATTGCTTATGTTAAGGTCCTATGGCTTCATCGCGGGGTTGAAGAAGCGACATGGGAGCTCGAGTCTGGGATGCATGCTAGTTACTCAGACCTGTTTACCACGTGACCTTGTTGTGAATTTCGACGGCGAAATTCCTTAAGGGGGGAGAGTTATGAGACCCTGAACCTCTGCATTTTCAGTTGTTTTTATATACATGACGTGTTTCTTTCAGTGTATGAATAGCCTCGTTGCATGATTTATGCTTTAAAGTTGTAGAACAACATGTATAAATGTGTTATACGCTTTTTGGAGTTTGGTAAAGGCTTGTTTGGCTTGTGTTTAAACCAAAAACTCAGTTTTATGTCGAAAAACACACTGCCCAGCAGTTCATTCGACTAGAGGGCTTGGCCCAGTTGACTGGACCAAAAAATTTGGGTTCGGTTAACTGAACTTAGGGGTTCGGTCTATTGGACAGAACCTTTTTGCCGTGCTTATAAATATCCCAGGGGCTGGAGATATTTATTAAAACCTTTCTTAAGAGCCAAGTTTCCCCTTTTCTCGGCCTTCTCTCTAGCTTTGAGGGCTTGGGGCTTGGTTTTGGGTTGGTTCCTTTGTGGATCCTTGCTACCGGGATCGAGGGCTTCGCATCTATCCGATTAGATTCTTGTTCTGACACTGTTCAGTTTTGAGACGTCGAGTTCTTAACTCTCCGAGGTAGGATTCTAAACCCTACTACTGTAAAAGGGTGATATATGTAATTATACGTATTTTTACCGGGTAAAAAATACATCAAACGTGATTTTCATGTGTAAACCTTAGTTTTGGGTAAATGTGGGTTTTTACGCCTTTTTTTGGTTGTATACATGTTTTGGGTATGTGATATCTGTAGTTTTCAAAAGGAAGTTTGAAAATGAGGTGTTTTGTGAAAATGGTGAAAAACATCTTTTTTGGAGGTTTGAAGTTAACCCGCGGGGTTGAGTCTCACCCTTTAAACGTTTTGTTGAAAATGGTTTTAGATCTCCATGTCGATGAATTGGATCTCTTTTATACATGTATTGTATAAACTGTTTTGTGGGTTTTCGTAGTTAAGTTACGGTGGGTTTTAAAATGTATTCCATAGATGTACCATGACAGTAGATGTGTTGAGTTGGGCTTCTATTGCTCCTCGGTGGAAGTCCAAAAACGTGTGCAGCGTAGGTGCTTTGTACCTTCGGGCTAGTCCCCGTAAATTAAGTAGTGTAGGTGCTTTGTACCTTCGATCGTGGAAATTCGTAAATTAAGCTTTGGATGCTTCCTCCATCGATCGTGAAAATTCGTAAAAAGTCGGTTGCCTCCGTGAATAGTGTTGTTGTTGTAGCTCCGTATAGAACTTGTCATTATCTAGCAGGCCTTAAGTGGTTCAGGACTAGGATAATGGACAGGAGTTTATAGTTATTACCTTTGTCTATGTGGCAGAGTCGGTACATAGGATTACATTTTATCTTTCTCCTCGACTGAGTGGCCAGAGTAGAGCTTACTGTTTATTTACAGCTTTTCCTTAACTGTGGCATGAAATCTATTAGGATGATATGCATAGTTTAAAGGATGGAAAATGTGGGGGTTTATGAGATAAAACCTTTTGAGGCTCGTGTTAGTCTGATGAAAAACTTGTGATTTTAGAAAGAAAACCTTTTTGGCTCCTATGGTTGAGCTTGCATGTGTGTAATTGCATAGCCTACTTTACAACTTTACTGTCTGTTTTCTATTGGGTTTTGGCTCACGGTGTGGGAATTTGCTGTAAAATATGTTTAGGTGAGCATGAGGAGTTGACCTAGATTCCTGTGGTGGCGGAAGACTAATTGTAGTTTTTCTGTTTTGACATATACTTTTACATTGATGCCTGTTTCAAAAGGCGAGTTTTGTACGTCTTGAGATGATATACTTATTCATGTATGAGATTGCATGCTTTCAGTTTATGAGAGTTGAACTGTGTGGACTTTTATCCAAATGATGTATATTTTTGAGTTAATGGTTTTCCAGTTGCAAATCTTATTTTCTCAAACGGTGTTTGGGTGGGCTTTCACGTGACCCTGGTGTTTGGAGCGTGACATTTTCTTTCAAATCAGGTGCATCATAAACTTTTCATACACAATTTCTTGTAATTCGTATTTCCTTTTGTTGGCTTAACAAGGCTTCAACGACCATTTTGATGATAACAAATCTAAGTATCAAATTATGCAAATTGAGATCATTTACAGGAAACACATGCTAAGCATAATTAAAGATACAAAGTCAAAGACATAAAGCATATTCAAGTCAAATACTTCGATAATAAGTTCTTGGAACAATGCAAAAGACGAAGGATTGAAGACTTAGTTTAAGGTTTTCATTTGTATTGCAATATAGGATCAATGTAAGTTCACTAGTCTTTCAATATATCATTTGAAACTCATAGAAAACCAAAAGTGAAAAAATATAACTCATGCATATCTCTTTCCTAAAAGGATAAAATGTTTTATGAATGAACTAAACTTGTGCTTAAATTGAGAAACTTTTTAAACAAGTTTACCTTGTGTCTTAAGCATATCAAAACTCATAAAGATCTTATTTCTCATTCAAAACTTTCATAAAATGATCTTTAAAGTATGAAATCTAAACCTCAAAGGTTCAGTCGACTGAATTCATAAATCAATTGACTGAAAAACTTACTGGAAAATCAATTTGATGTACCTCAAAGGTTCAGTCGACTGAATCTCAATACCAGTCGACTAAAAAAGTTTCTAGAAAATCAAATTGAGGAACCTTAAAAGGTTCAGTTGACTGGCCCCTTTATCTCAGTAGACAGAATGGACTTTTTATAGGTTCAGTCGACTGGAATTATACCCTCAATCGACTAAATTGTCCTGAAGGGCAGTTCTGACAGCATAACAACTAGTTTTTCTGTGAAAGCCAACCCATCTCTTTAGCCACAACGGCTAGCTCGAAAATTTGGCTATAAAAGGATCATATCATCAATACAAAAAGATACAAGAAGCTTTTCAAAAGTTTCATTCTCTCTAACTCTCATACTCTTTATATTTATAATTGTTTGAATATTTGTTTATCCACATAAGATCAAGAAAATATATATTGCATGCTTTAAGTTGAATATCTTGAAAGTAATTTTTTAAATATTCAATTCACCCCCTCTTAGGATCACAATCTACTCACAATTGGTATTAGAGCATAGGTCACATTTTTACCTAACAAGTTTTTGTGAAATGATCTATGACAAGTATAGGTGTATCCCCTTTTAGAGAGGGCCAATCCTCTACAAGACCTCCTATCTTTTGTGGTGTAAATTACACGTTTTGGAAAGAAAGGATGAGAATCTTCATCCAAACAGTGGATTGGAGAGTTTGGAGAGTGATTGTCCAAGGTAACTTTAAACCTACTAAAACCGTTGAAGGAAAAGAGGTTACAAAACGTGAAGAAGAAATAAATGAGAGTGATATGAAACTACTCCAAATAAATTCTAGTGCTATGAATGCTTTATATTGTGCTCTTGATGCAAATAAATATAATCGTATTATGACTTGAAAGAATGCTAAAGAAATGTGAAAAAAATTAGAAATTACATATGAAGGTACACAAGAAATCAAAGACTTTAGAATTGATAGGTTAATTAGTGAATATGAAAGATTTAAAATGAGTAATGATGAATCCATCTCTAGCGTGTATACTCAGTTTACTCACATCATTAATTCTCTTAGTGCTCTTGGAAAATCTAACCAATCTTGTGAATTGTTAAGGAAAGTGCTAAGGCAACGGCTATTTCGGAAGCTAAAGATCTAAGAGTTATGGCGTTGGATGAACTCATCGGATTCCTCTTGACGTATGAACTCAAGATCAACAATAGAGTCAACGAGCAAAACAAAGCGAAGAAATCTATTGCTCTAAAAGCGTCAAAAGAAAGTTCTAGTAATGAAGAAAAAGAAGAGCTTGATGATGATGATATGACTTTTATCACTAGAAGACTCAAAAAGTTCTTCAAAAGAGATAAAAGATTTGCAAGAAAATTCTGTAACACAAGATTTGATAAGGTGATTCAAGCAAGAGAGATTACAAGAAAGATCCCATCACTTGCTACAATTACAAGAAAACGGGACACATCAAGCCGGAGTGTCCTCTTCTCAAAAAGGATCCAAAGAAAAAAAAAGAGGGCCATGAAAGCTACAACTTGGGATGACACGGATTCAAACGAGTCAAGCGAAAGTTCTGGCGATGAGGAAGTTGCAAATTTTTGCTTGATGGCTAGCATGGATGAGGAGGTAAATTCTCACCCCAATTCAAACTTACTTGAATCTTGTAATGAATCTAGTACTTATCAGTCCATGCCATCTTATGAAGAACTTAAAAATAAATTTATAACTTGCATAAAAAATTCTTGAAATTAGGAAAGAAAAATGAGAAACTCACTAAGAAAATTGAAAATCAATCCATAGTTTTGAACAATCTAAAGGACTCTTTTTCAAATAATCAAAAAGATCATGATTTTCAAGTTGAAACGTTGGAAAGAGGAAAAACTTATTTATAAAGTTAAATTTGACAAAGTTACAAAAATTTCTAAAAATGAGATTTCTCAATTAGAAAATGAAAATGAATTGTTAAGAAAAGAACTTAAGACTTTAAAAAGAAATGATCTTAAAAATGATATCTCATGTGATTTGAGAAAGAAAGTAGATGACTACTCTAAAATTATTTACAAATTTACAAATGAAAAAGAAAATTTTGAAAGACTTTTAGGAGCTCAAAGAATGTCGTTAACTAAGGAAAGCATTGGTTACAATAGAGAAACAAGCTACAAAAAAATATTGAAAAGCTCTTTCGTAAAAGAATCCAAAGATTTTCAAGCTTCATCTTCAAGAAACTTTTATGAACACATAATTTGTTTCCTATGTAAGAAAAATGGGAATATTAAATTTGATTGTCCAATGAAAAGAAAGAATGGTATCACAAAATTGGTGTGAAAAATTAAAGACACTAATCCTAAAGGATCCAAAAAGATTTGGGTACCAAAGAAAATCACGTAATTTATTTTGTAAGTATGCTTGAAGTTCACCGCATCTAAAGAAAAATGGTACATAGATAGTGGATGTTCAAGGCACATGACGGGAGACAAAACAACATTCTTGAGCTTAAAACCTAAAGATGGAGGCTATGTGACATTTGGAGATAATGGTAAAGGCAAGATCATCGGTGAAGGCAAAGTTGGTAAATAATCATCCCTTCATATAGATAATGTCTTACTTGTTGATGGTCTAAAGCATAATCTCTTAAGCATTAGTCAATTATGTGATAAAGGATATTGTGTTACATTCAAGCATGATACTTGTATTGTTAAAGATAAGAATGTTCATAAAATTTTATTTGTTGCAAATCGATTTGAAAATGTGTATACCATAAATTTTGATAAACTAGATTCTCAAAATGTCAAATACTTTTCGGCACAAAATAAAACAAGTTGGTTATGGCATAAGAGGCTAGGTCATGCTAGCATGGATCTCCTATCTAAAATTGTCAAGAAAGATTTGGTGAAAGGCTTGCCCAAAACCAAATTCATTAAGGACAAAGTTTGTGATGCTTGCCAATTTAGTAAGCAAGCCAAAACGAATTTAAAAAAAAAAACAAGAAATTTCTACAAATAGGCCACTACAATTACTTCATCTTGACTTATTTGGTCCCATGAATGTTCAAAGTCTTAGTGGAAAAGTATACGGTTTTGTAATAGTTGATGATTTTTCAAAGTATACTTGGGTTTTATTTCTTACATCAAAAGATGAAGTACATTTTGTATTTACTAAACTTTGTAGAAAACTTCAAAATGAAAAGGGCTATTCAATCTTAAACATCCGTAGTGATAGAGGAGGAAAATTTAAAAACAAAGAGGTAGAAAGTTTTTGTGATCAAAATGGTATTTTCCTTAATTTTTTGGCTCCTCGAACTCCACAACAAAATGGGGTTATAGAGAGAAAAAATCGTTCATTACAAGAGATGGCTCGAACTATGTTAAATGAGCACAAGTTGCCTAAGTACTTTTGGGCTGAGGCTGTCAATACCACTTGTTATGTAATGAATCGAGCTTATATAAGACCTCATCTTAACAAAACTCCTTATGAACTATGGAATGGAAGAAAGCCCAACATTTTCTATTTTCATGTTTTTGGTTGCAAATGCTTTGTATTGAATGAAAAAGATGATTTAGGCACATTTGATTCCAAATCGGATGAAGGTATATTTCTTAGTTATGCAATTAATAGCAAAGCTTATAGAATTTATAATAAAAGAGCAATGTCTCTAGTTGAATCTATTCATGTTAGATTTGATGAAGCTAATCATTTCTCTTCCAAGATTTCTAATGATGATGATATAGAAATCAACAAAGGATTGGAGAATTTGCAAATCAACGATGATAAAGGAAAAAGCATCGAAGTTCATATTGATGATCAAGAGGAACATGAAGAGTTGCCAAAAGAATGGAAGATTGTAAAAGATCGCCCATATGATCAAATTATTGGTGAACCATCAAAAGGGGTAACTACTCGATCCTTTTACAAAAATATTAGTAATCATATAGCATTTTTAACTCAAGAAGAACCAAATAATATAAATGATACTCTAGAAGATGATTCATAGACAATGGCTATGCAAGAGGAACTTAATCAATTCAAAAGAAATGAAATATGGAATTTAGTTTCTAGACCTAGAAATCATACCATAATAGGAGCCAAATGGATTTATAAAAATAAAAAGGATAAAAATGGCATAGTTGTCCGTAACAAGACTAGGCTAGTGGCTCAAGGATATAATCAAAAAGAAGGAATAGACTTTGATGAGACCTATGCACTCGTAGCTAGGATGGAAGCCATATGCATCTTGCTTGCATATGTATCACATAAGAATTTCAAACTATATCAAATGGATGTAAAAAGTGCATTCTTAAATGGCTATATCAATGAAGAAATCTATGTTGAACAATCGCCAAGTTTTGAAAACTATCATTACCCTAATCATGTTTTCAAATTATCCAAAGCATTGTATTGTTTAAAGCAAGCTCCTAGAGCTTGGTATGAAAGACTAAGCGGTTTCCTACTAGAAAATAGCTTTGTAAGAGGCAAAATTGACACAACACTTTTCATAAAAACAAACCATGAAGATATGCTTATCATTCAAATATATGTTGATGATATTATATTCGGTGCTACTAACGAAAGCTTGTGCAAGGAATTCTCATTATGTATGCAAAAGGAATTCGAAATGAGCATGATGGGCGAACTCACATTCTTCCTCGGACTTCAAATCAAACAAGCCAAAAATGGAACGTTTGTAAGCCAATCAAAGTACATACGGGACTTGCTCAAACGGTTTAACATGGAAGACGGGAAAATTTTGGGAACACCTATGAGTCCATCAACAAAGCTTGACATCGATGAATATGGAAAATCGGTAGACACTAAGCTCTACCGATGTATGATCGGTAGCTTTTATACTTAACTGCTAGTAGACCGAATATTATGTTTAGTGTGTGTATGTGCGCTAGATTTCAAGCATATCCTAAAGAATCACACCTAATTGCGGTTAAAAGAATCTTGAGATATTTAATCGGTACAATAGACATAGGATTATGGTATCCAAAATTCACTTCCTTTGAAATGGTTAGTTATTCCGATGCGGATTTTGCCGGGTGCAAAATAGATCGCAAAAGTACAAGTGGTACTTGTCATTTCATAGGAAAGTCACTTGTCTCTTGGTTCTCCAAAAAACAAAATTTTGTAACCTTATCAACCGTCGAGGCCGAATATGTGGCCGCGGGCAATTCTTGTGCCCAAGTCCTATACATGAAACAACAACTTCAAGATTTTAAATTGAGCTATGATATTGTGCCTATAAAATTTGATAATACAAGTGCAATTAATATTTCTAAGAATCCAATATTGCACTCACAAACAAAACACATCGAGATATGACATCCATTTTTTCGTGATCATGTACAAAAGGGAGATATTCATCTAGAATTTGTTTGCACAAATAATCAATGGGCCGATAATTTTACTAAACCACTAAATGAGGATCGTTTTATCTTAATAAGAAGAGAATTGGGATTATTGCATAATAGAGATGTTGTGTGAGCTTACACAAGAAAAGATGAGAAAAGTTAACTTTTAAACAAAGTCCATTCTGTCAAAAATCCCTTCAGTCAACTGACCCTAGTACCTCAGGCGACTAAAATACTTACTGAAAATCCCAAAACGTCTTAAAGGCCTCATCCAGTCGATTGACCAAAGATTTCAGGCGACTGAATAACTTACTTGAATTTCAAAACCACATTTGGGCCAACTTCAATCGACTGAGTAGCCATTTCAGTCGACTGAACCATCGGGTTTTTAAAACCCTACGGCGTTGAAACAGTTTTAAAACTGGTCTTTCTTTCTCTCTTCACTCTCGGTTCTCTCCCTATCTCTCCTCCCACAACCTCTCTTCTAAAAACCTACATCTCTGACCTTCCATACCACTCCTACCTCTTCTCTCCTTCACCAAATCCTTCCAAATCTCACAATGCCGCCAATAACCAAGGGAGGAAAAGGCAAAGGGGTTGCCGGTTCCACATCATCGGCACCAACCAAAAAACACTTCTCCTCTTCTACGGCTAAGGATCTCTATACGAATCATCTTTCCTCCATTGATCCAATCTTTGGTAAGTTTTTCGAAATGGAATTCATGCATCGCTATTTTCCCAACATATGTCGTCTCTTTGCTAATATGGGTTGGGGTCCCTTCTTGTTTTATCAACCTACGGGCATTTTCACTCCTCATGTTGGATTGTTCTATGCTAATCTCACCCAAGAACTCAAATCTATCCCTAATGATCGACATATTTATTTTTCCACATACCTTTTTGGAAAAACATAGAGATTCTCCGACAAAGTCATTGCTAATCTTTTTGGGATGGGTCGGGGCAATTTCATCTGTCCTCGACCATCATCAAATTGGATCATGGACCAAGAGTTTACTCCTCAAGAATTTCTTCCCATGGTCGTAAATGGACGGGTGATAAATTTTGCTCTCACCCCAAAATATGCTAATCTCAAACTAGAAGCCAAACTCATCCATCTCATTATCACCTACAATATTCTTCCCCGCAGTGGATCTCTTAATTATATCTCATACCTCGACTATTTCATTATATGGTGTATCAACACGGGGAGGCGCCTAGATCGTCCCTCTCTTGTATGTATGTGGATGCTTTCCTACGAAAGCACCACGCGCCACACTCTCCCATATGGTGCTCATCTTACATGTCTTTTCGAGTCTTTTGGCTTCTCTCCTTCACCATCAAACTTCAATCCTCCTAAACCCACTGACTTCTTCAATGACAAATCTCTCTGACTTATGGGATATCGATTAGACGATGGAGCTTGGATTCCTAAAAGTGGTCGAGAAGCATTCCCTGTGGATGTCAATGATGAGGATGAAGAGCAAGCTCATGATCAAGCCGATCCTCCTTCTCATGCCTCTCCTCCCTCTCCTACCTCTACTCCTATAGTTGATCCTCCATTAGATCCCTCCACCAAAACATTTCTCAAGAGCTTCGTAAAATAATTTACCAAAGAAATCAAAGGGAAAATCAAGAAAGACCACCCTCGCCTCACTCAAATATGAGGTCAATGCAAGTCGGTCCATACTTGCCTCACTCGCATTGAAGATGCTCTAGGGATTCCACCCTATTCCACCTCAACACCTGATGAGGACACCGGTGGTGATGCTGGACATGATGATGAGGCCGCCGATACCGAGAATGCCGACGACGACGATTCCTCTGGATCCCTCGCTTTTTGATCATGACAAAAAGGGGAAGAAGCAATGGAAACAAAATGGATGCTTACCTTTTTAGTTTGCTTATTTTTTTGAAAAATAGATGTACTTATTGCAAACTTTCTTGAAAAGTGAATGTATTCCTTTTTTGACTTATATGTATGTTTTGGATGTTTAATCATTAAATGTATCTTTTTAAATATATATGCATATCCTGGATGGTTGAACTTTAATGCATGACTCATCATATTGAATGGATAAATGTGAATGATATATCGTTATCATTGATTCTTGAACATATATATGAAATGCTTATATTGCTCTTAAAAATGAAATCATAATGTCAAGTCTTCAAAATATGCTATTGTGAGGGGGAGTCATTAAAACTCTCAAACATATTTATTCACTCATGTTTATTGTGAGGGAGAGCATTATATAACTTTTCTATATCATTTTGCTCCTTGTTTTGTCATTATCAAAAATGGGGAGATTGTTGGCCTAACAAGGCTTCAACGACCATTTTGATGATAACAAACCGAATAATCTAATTATGCAAATTGAGATCATTTATAGGAAACACATCTTAAGCATAATTAAAGATACAAAGTCAAAACCATGAAGTATATTCCAAGTCAAATACTTCGATAACAAGCTCTTGGAACAATGCAAAAGACGAAGGATTGAGGACTTAGTTTAAGGTTTTGATTTGTATTACAAGATAGGATCAGTGTAAGTTCACTATTCTTTCAATATATCCTTTGAAGCTCATAGGAAACCAAAAGTGAAAAGATATAATTCATGCATATCTCTTTCCTAAAAGGATAAAATATTTTACGAATGAACTAAACTTGTGCTTAGATTGAGAAAGTTTTTAAACAAGTTTACCTTGTGTCTTAAACATATCAAAACTCATAAAGATCTTATTGTTCAGTCAAAACTTTCATAAAATGATCTTTAAAGTATGAAAACTGAACATCAAAGGTTCAGTCGACTGAATTCATAAATCAATCAATTGAAAAACCTACTGAAAAATCAATTTGATGAACCTCAAAGGTTCAGTTGACTGAATCTCAATACCAGTCGACTGAAAAAATTTCTGGAAAATCAAATTGAGGAGCCTTAAAAGGTTCAGTCGACTGGCCCCTTTATCACAGTCGACTGAATGGACTTTTTATAGGTTCAGTAGACTGGAATTATACCCTCAGTCGACTGAATTGTCCTGAAGGGCAGTTCTGACAGCATAACGGCTAGTTTTTCTGTGAAAGTCAACCCATCTCTTCAGCCACAACGGCTAGCTCGAAAATTGGGCTATAAAAGGACCATATCATCAATATAAAAAGATACAAGAAGCTTTTTAAAAGATCATACTCTCTTACTACTCATTCTTGAGCATTCATATTTCATATTCTTACTCATACTTGTGAGAAACACTTAGAAAATCTCATTTGAGCTTCATTTGATATATTCCTTGAGAGTGAATTAGTGTGCTATATTATTGTACTCACTTACTCATTGAAGGAGCCCATTCTTGTACACTCTTTTCATCAAAAAATTGTTAAGGCTTAGTCATAAGCCTTGTTCAAGTGTGGAAATATCACTTGGGTTTAAGAGCTCCTATGCTCTTGGTGTAAAGGTTTCTCCACCTTGTGAAGGAGACAGGCATCTCCGCCTATTAGGAGAGATTAGTGAAAATCCTCAAGCGTGTTGCTAGAGGCAAAAGACGTAGGCTAGTGCGCCGAACCTTGTAAAAATCTCGATTTTATTCTCTTTGACTCTCAAACTCTTTATATTTATAATTGTTTGAATATTTATTTATCCACTTAAGATCAAGAAAATATATATTGCATGATTTAAGTTGAATATCTTGATAGAAATTTTTTAAATTTTCAATTCACCCCCCTCTTGGGATCACATTACACTCACAGTTCATTCCGTTAAAAGCATCATTCTCATACACTAATTACTCACAAAATTCATATAAGATTTACATACTCAAGTCTCATAAGTAACACGTTGTTCGAACACTTAGTCAATTTTAGGTACAAGTTCAATTGCTAGTTTTAAAGTTGCGACAACGTTTTGAAGTACTTAGGCATTGATTTAATTTCTGACATTTTAACACCAATTGGATAAAAATAATTTCTATAACTTTCATTTTATCACCAAGGTCAGTTCCTAAAGTAAGAAGGTCATTTAGTTTATTTTAGTAAAAACCCTTTAGCATTTTACAGAGAAAATTATGGAAATTAGGCCTCTGTTGGCCACGGTTTTGGTGAAGAAATTTAAGGGCAATTGCTCTAATTTTTGGTGAAGCTCTTGTTTAAGGTATCCCCTACAAGTTTTTTGTTTTTTTCTAAGGCAAGTTATTTGGAAAACGTTTGAGATTTTGGCCAATTTATGAAAAGGGTTCAGTCAGCCTAAAATCTGCAGAATGTGATTTTAACAGAGAATACTAAAAACCGTTAGGGTATCATCCGAGGGTATTTTGGGCTGCTTTTTACTCAGTTACTAGGCTAATATGTTAGCTACATTTCTCATGTTTATCACTTTTCGATTTGGCTTCTAAAAAGTTAGGTTTTGTGTCTCACAAAAATGTGTGACAAAGAGGTCTGTTAGTCACTAATCCTCAACAGTGAATTTGGGAAGGGCTTCGACCTATCAAGACTTCATATTTTTAGATCTTATTTGGTAACCAGAAAGATAAATATGTTCTCTACAAGTTTTATATTTTGACCTAAGCTTGGTTCTCACTCTAACGTAGGATTTTTAGGTCTGCAACTCAGAGTAGTCAAGATCTAACACTCTTTAGTAAAAATGAAATATCTGGAGTTTGACTCAACGAAATCACTTCAAACCAATTTTGTATAAAATCGAACTCAAAAATATAAATCTGGCCACAAAAATCACTTTAAGACCATTTTTATACATTAGTTATGGTTCTTTAATGTTGGTGGCAAAAAATAGGTAAGCCCATAAAATCAGGTAACCTAGGGCTTTAGTTGTTTAGCTTGTGTTGTGTGCATTCTTGATGTGTTTTCTTTATATGCATGTCTTAAACTCATATAAATCAAAACTCCAGAACATGTTTAAGCCATAAAACTTGAGAACATACACATGCAAGTACATCCAAAGCACTATCTTGCTCTAGCAGTCCACTATTTACATCTACAACGCCTTTTTTTAAGTTATTCTTCATTTATTTTTCTTAGGGTTTGTTATATAGATGGATTGAGGGGTATCTTAAGGTAAAATATCAGAAGGTTTAAGAGAGTTTCTTACCCCTTTTGATGCTCAAAAAGTTTGAAGAAGAAGTGGACTTGGTTTTAATGATTCCTTCTTGGTTTTTTCTAACTCCTCCTTCCTTCCTTCATCCTTCTTCTCTCCTTCTTTCTTTGTAAACACTTAGAGATTTTTGGGTAGCCCTCTCTCTCATCTCTCAACCGAAATACATGAAGGAGAGTAAGGGCTAAGGTCTTGTTTTTATAGAAAAAAAATGTAATGGAGTGTAATTATTACTTAAATTTAAAATTTGAACTTTCTTGGGCCCGCATTGGTTGCATGGGAGGTGGGATTAATGGAGGCCTACAAAAATCAGATTTTGCGGCAGGGGCTTTTGGACATACAGTGTTTGGGAGACTAAAAAGCTGATTTGGTAGTTAATTTGGGTTTTAATTTGTATTTTGATACATTTTTGTGAATATATATGCGTAAAATATTAAATATATGTAACCTTTTGGTATCTAACCCTAACAAAACCCATTATATTAATATATTTATAATTAATTTAGTCTTTCTATGATTTATCATAATTTTGGTAGCATTTAATTAAATAAGTGTAAGCTTTTAAGATAAATTAAGCTAGTTTGACTAGAATTGGCTTTTTGACTTATTTATTGGGTAGAGACTTTAAATAATTATTTGTTTGCTTTTGTTGGCCTATATTATTATATTAGTATATATATTACTTGTATAAAAAGTATTAGGTCAAAATAATACTTAATTTATACATTTTTAAGCTTAAAAAGACAAAAAGTAGCTTTTTGGACACATTCTCCTAGGTGGCCGGTCATGTAAGGAAAATTTGGTCATTTTTGTTGTTATTTTGTACTTTATTAATTAATTGTATATAAATATCTGATTTTGGGTATCCATGTGTCAAATTTTAGAATTTTTAGGACTTTTTGCTGCATTATGGACAAAATAGTCATTTTACCTTAATTATAGAAATTGTTTTTGATTTTTAATTTAATATTTTATGTTATTTACTCAATTTAAGCTGTTTCAATACTTTTTTGAGTGGTAAGGCTTTGTCTCTGAGTATTTGGCCTTTTTAGGTTTTCTAGTTCAAATTAGGGTTTCGAGTTGAGCTAGAATTTTCCATTATTCATGTGGCGACCTAAGTTCTTATTGCCTATCCATCGCTAATATCAGGGTTTGGGCTAGATCGCTCCCCGGGTAGTAGTAGTCTGAGCTGTTACAACTAGGGTTCATTACAACTAGGGTTCAATCCGGGTTATTACAGTCTAGGTGATTACTACTAGGGTTCGGTCCGGGGTGTTACAATAACTCCCGAAACTACCGCCGATACCGCCACCTGTTCTTCGTGTTCTTGGATATTCAACCTATTCTTAAATATACTAAACTAATTTTTAAAAATAAAAAATTGCTATTACATCAAAACCTATGTCCTGTGGGCTCACATTCGATTTAAAAAAAATTTAATCTAACACGAACAACCCTCGTGTTTAAAAAATTAATTTAATCACTATCCAAACCATTCAATGAAACATGAAAAATATGATGATCATAAAATCGGGATTAGAACGCTTGCAAAACAAAGTTAGCACAATTCTAAATCTACTCGGCCCATCGATAAACTGTAAACAAAAAATAAAACGCCTTTGATACCAATTGTTGGAGGCAAAACTGCCAAGATCATTATTTTTGTAAACGATTTTTGATAAAAAATAACTAGACGCGCAATCGCCAAAACGGGCTCCAAATAAAACTTTGATGTCGAATGATCAAAATAAAACCCGTGCAACCACAGTTAATTTTAGAAGAATACATTTTTTCGGTCGATTCTCCAACTTCGATTTTGATTTCAAGTTGAAGCTCCCGTCAGACCTTTTACTATATTTTCTTATGTGATTTCCGAATATAGTGTGGGCTACGATCCTTCAAGAACTCGTACCGGTAGAACCTTGTCAACTTTAGTCTTAAAGACAAGTTATGAATATAGTTCAGCCTATCCACATATTTATAGGGCTACTACAGGGACCTGTGGAGTAATTATGACGAAAACTTTTAGTGTAACACAAATACGTATCAAGCGGTTTTTGCAATTAAGAAAACCTCACAGCGGTATTTGTAATTATGAAAATCTTGCAGCAATTTCTATAATTTTCATAAAACATTAAATTACAATTCACACCATTAAAAGTGTCACGCCCCAAAACCCGGGGTCACGTGAAAATCCACCAAACATCCATTTTATATGAAAATATAGGTTTTCATACATTAAAATCCGCTTGTTGAAACCAATGCAATACCCAACAAAGTGTATCTCTCATATATAAAGAACAACAGTTCAACATGCGTACAATATATCGCCTTATGGCGTACAAAACATGCCTTCAGGAACAGGCATACCAAAAAGGAAAACTATAAAAGTCTTCCGCCACCGCGGGCATCACCAAAGCTACTCCTCATCCACATCATCACCTGTAAATTTTTTTACAGAAAATTTTCACCTGTGAACTGATGCCCAATAGAAACAGATAATAAGTTGTAAAACAAGAAATATGCAACTATATGAGTGGAAGCTAAACTCAACCACAACCCAAAAAAGTTTTTCACAAACCCTAAGTTTTCTCATCAAACCACACAAGTCTCCCAAAATGGTTTCATTAACATAAAACCTTGTTTTCATCCTTCAAACCATGCGATGCAAATATTGCAAAAAAAAACCAACCATAGTTAAGGAAAAACAATAATCGAAAATGTTGTTCCCCCACATAATGTACCATCGTGAAAAAGAAGAAGAATATGATCCTATGTACCGACTCCATCACACGACAGAGGTAACAATGATAGACCCCTGTCCAGTATCTAAT
>JAUMHN010205238.1:0-21109 GCA_032360265.1 Heliamphora ciliata
TCAGGTGTGTTCCTGCATGGCTTTGAGTATAAGTGGGAGATTGTTGGGAATGTATACTGAAAAGTCATGCTTTTTATATATTTTATTCTGGATCTCTGGCATATTAATGAGAAACATTTTGAGATAGTTTTGCATTTATGGATTAATATTTATATTTGTGAAGTATGAATGCATAGTCCGTATATTCTGTGCAGTATTTGACTCGGTGCGTGCTGCACGGAAGAACGGGTCAAAGGTTCTGACAGATTATACTGGTAAGTTCACAATCGCAATGGACCCGGACATTCTATAGGTACGATTATAGTATGTCGTTATAGTAGCTGGTCTTGGTTATGTCGAACGGATCGAATTCAGGTTTTGGGAAATCGATGTACGAGCTCGATGCGTTAGTACACTTGGAGTGTATTGAGCGAGATCAACTGGATAATCAATTCTATACTGACTATATGAATTCATTCACATCCCGTATTATCATGTATTGCACGAACTCTTAATCCCGAAGTGATTGATTAATTGTGTTCAGATAATGCACAATACTTTGAGTCATCAATGGTTGAGATTTTCTCCATGAGATCAACAATACCAATGAGTTAGGTGCTGGCATTGTTTGGCCAATGATTGATAATCACCTGACGCAAACCACGTCCGATTTAGGTTGAGGAGTAGCCCGTCGTGTGCTTTGCTTATAGATTTGATTATGCTAAACCTGTATAGTGGATCTTCGGATCCGGCATATCAAAAGGTTAAGCGGTACAATTGCGAGAAAAAGAGGATAATTAAATCGGGTTGTCAGTAACCTAATTTATTTATCGGGAATCCATATCTTAAACGTGGGGAGAATTCAATGCATTTGATAATTGGAAACTCAAGACATAATTTGAGTTCGGGCCAGGAGTTCAGTCAGGACCCTTAGTGGAATAAGTTATAGCTCATACGAGAAATGATCTAACTCGGGGACAAAGTTAGGGATATTCGATTTTTTCGTACGGTTAGCCCGACTCCTATACTTCCTCGTGATCCCTCACGTAGCCCACTACACGCACGGATATTTTTTTCTTATTAGTTTCAGTTATTATTTAATTTAATTAGAATGCCGATTTTTCTGCCGGGGACATTTAGGGATTAAATTAAATAATGAAGGGCGATTTTGGTTTTTGGCACACCTAGGGATTACTCCCTAAGTGGCCGGCCCTAGGAGTTGATGGGTTTGTTTTTTTATGTTAAGTATACATATCTTCATATCCTTTTAGGAAATGGAGAATATATACTTAATATAATATATTCTTATATATATATATCAAGAGGAGGCTTATATATATAAGAAGGAGAGAAAAAAGAAAAAAGGAAAAACCCTAACCCTAATTCTACACTATAGCCGCCTCCCCCTCTCTCTTTTTGGCAATTAATTTTGCATTCTTAGAGGGAAGTGTGTGAGAAGAAACCAATAGAGAGAGGACTCTTCGATCGGTATCGGTGCCCACACATCATGATCATCGTAGTGCGTCTGGGACATACGTGGGAAGATTGCAAGGTCGTCTTCAACGTATTTGGAATTTCTTGAAACTTTTCAACAAGTTTCATAAAGGTATCATTCTATTAAGATTAATATAGTTCTCATTTTTTTATAAAAAACGCATACGTCATTTTTTACGGTCACGAAGTCAGTTCAAAATTTTTTTCCGCTCCAACAGTGGGAGGTTTGGTGGTGGCCTTCGAGTTAAGTTTTAGTTTTCTGCGTTGTTGGTTATCCGGGTGAGAGAACGGGTCATCCAAGTGAGTAGATGTCGGGTTGTGTAACATGTGATGTTTGGCTGTGTGGCATGTGATGTCGAGCGGTGTTGATGTCGTGGTGAGATATGCGGCGTCGTTATGTGAAACTATTATTTTGCGTGGTCTTGTGCATTTAAAACTCTTGTTTTATTCATGCATGTTGTGGGACGGATACGTGGTCGTTGTGTATATAAAACTCTGGTTTTATTTACATATCTGTGTATATAGCGATGTGGACAAAAAAGTGGTCCGATGTGTTGTGGATGAAAAATTGGTTCAATAAAGGTTAACTATAGTTAACCATGGACGAAAAAGTGGTTCGATAAACGTTAGCTCTAGTTAACGATGGATGAAAAAGGTGTTCGATATATGTTAAAGTGGTTCGATAAACGTTAGCTTTAGTTAACGATGGATGAAAAAGGGGTTCGATATATGTTAACTCTGGTTAACAATGCATGTGTGTGTGTGTGGGAATCAGAGGGATGGGAAAGTGGTCCTAACGATGCACTTGTGTGCCGGTATTTGAAGGACAGAAAATAGGTCTTGAAGAAGCATGTGCTGTGTGTGTTGCATGCGATGCGTTGTGCGGGATGCATGTGTTGCGTCGTGTAGGGTGTGTCGCGTGAGTTGCATGTGTTGCATAGGTTAACTCCGGTTAATTGTGTAGTAGATGGTGCTGTGGTCCTTCGGTGAAAGTTCGAGAAAATTCTCGTGTTGCGTGTGTATCACCGTGTTATTGTAGAACTGTTGTTGGAGCTTGTGAGAGCCGATATAGATATGTATACATGTGCTGCATACATATATCTTTTATCTTTGAGGCTCATGTGAGTCGATGTATATAGTTGTGTTGCATGCAGACTTATGAGTGTCGAGGAGAGTAGGAGTCGATCTTTGCAAGTGAAGCAGTGTAGCATATTTGTATGTATACAAAACCATTTTCAAACCGTTTTCAAGGCTCTTATGAATTCTGATATAAAACTACTTTCAAACTTATTTTGAGACTCGGGCGAGTCGTAACACATACATATTACTCTGCTAGCACGTTTAGCTTCTATTTCATGTTTGCCTTATTTCTGTTGAGCTCTAGCTCACGATGTGGGATTTAAAATATTTTTTAGGTACCGGTCATGCAGGTTGACTCAGAAGTGCCGGTGGGGTGAAAGATTTGTAACCTTCCTTCTTTTTTTTTTTGAACCGTGTATGTTTACATGTTAGGAGTGCTGGAACCGCGAGTTGTAAGCCTTTGGGCGAGTATATAAAATGCATGTATACTTTTATTTGAGAGTATAATATCGGGTAGGGTGTTATGTGTGGTTATTTGTGGGTGTTTCACGTGGCCCAGAGTTTAGGGCGGGATAACTTGGTATTAGAGCTCTGAGTTCGAATACCTAAAAGCCGTGGGAAGACGGTGCATCACCGAGTGAGGTTGATTGCATGTGCTTGATTGCTTGTGTTTACCTATTTTGATAGCATGACCATGATAGCTTTTTGAGTATGTGGATCTTGTGTCTATATGAGCATGGGGGTTGAACCTTAGGAATGATTAGTCTTGTATTCGGGCATTTGGGTTAACAAGATTGGAAGCCGAGTTAGAAATGTGTTTGGTCGACGTATTTTCAGGCAAGAAATCTGAGTAGGTTATCCAAATTGACGCGTCGCTCTTGTCGATTCTCCTCGGTATATGGGGTTTATTTAGCATGAACCTATGTGGTTACGTGTTAGCATGCTTACGTGGTTAGCATTTATGTTCATGCGATGTGCTGCATATTATGTTCTGTTTTCCTTTCATATAGACGTGATGTCTGCGAGGAGAGGATGAGGCTGTGGTCAAGGCCGTGGCCATGGTTTTGGCTAAGGGGATGTGCCTATTCCTAATGATGGGAATGCAAATGCTCCCCAAGGACCTGTTGACGGGTAGGGTTGCTGCATGTGCTGGTTGGCTCTATTGGTCAGCTGGTTAAGACCTTTAGGGGGAGAGAGAGAGAGTCCGAGTTGAGGGTAATGGTGGCAATGCGAGAGTTCAGACGTATGGATCCTCCTACCGTTGTTTGGGATCCTGATCCTATAGTGGCTACAGAGTGGATGGAGCTAGTGACCCAAATCCTTAATACATTACAGATTATGGAGGATGATTTGTGGTTCCTTTTGCTACTTTCCAGTTGAGAGGGGATGCTCACGAGTGGTAGAAATACACTCAAAATACTGTGAAGGGCACGTGGGCAGCTTTCACAGGGGTTTTTTTCTAGAGAAGTACTTTTTGGCTTCGTTGCGGGACTTGTATAGGGTGGAGTTCTATGCTCTCACTCAAGGGGCGATGAGCATTATTCAGTACGAGGTCAGAGCAAAGGGAGTTGATCTGTTATCGGTGTAGGCATCCCGGGCATCGTATGGCAGAATGTCTACAGCCGAAGCAGTCTCAGAGTTCAGTACCAGTTCAGTTACAATGGAGGGAGCTGCCAATTTGTTTTGGGCGTGGTCAATTATGGCATATTGCCAGGAACTGTCCACAAGGAGGTAGTGAGCTGAGCACGGCAGGTGCATCATCGGTGTAGGATCAACGAGGTTATCAGCCGCCAACAGTGCAGACCTCTAGGGTGACAGATTGGGGTGCTTTAGTAGAGTCTGTACGATAGCCGATAATCCCAGGTACGGAGGATAGGCTAGGAAGACATGGGGCCGAGCGTATGCCCTTATAGATCTCAGCTCTTCTAGGGCACCGGTTGTGGCCGATGATGCAGCTATCTGAGCAGAGGTACTTTTGAGTATGCAAATCTTGGGCAATGTTCTTATTGACACAGGAGGTTTGTGTTGCTTTATTTCATCTGTTTGGGAGTTAGTGATGAACTCCGTTGGATGTGTGCTGTGTGTTGAGACACTGGTTGGTGAGCTTGCGAGGTTGGGATGAGATGTAGATCCCGTGTCTTTGAGGTAATTAGCCGTTGTTTATAGTGCACGACCTTGTTTGTCCATATCCTAGGAATGGTTTGGATGACCACCTCTCATGCCTATGTCGATGGTGCTCGACGGGGTTGTTTCTTTTTGACCTTGTGCTGAATTTCAGGGATGAAATTCCTTTAAGGGGGTAGAGTTGTGAGACCCTAACCCATTTTCTTTTTTCGGCATTTTTCGATGCGTGTTTATCATTTTCGTTACAACATGTTTATATGCATTTTGTGCATGATCGGACTTAGATATGCATGTGGGGATGGTTTCCAGGGCCGTTGGGCATTGTGGTGCCAATTTAAAAAAAAAGATATTTTCTGGCAAACCTATAAATATCTAACCTCAGATATTTTTCAAAACAAAACTTTTCTCTCAAGCTTTTGAAAACCCTAGAAGCTCTGCCTTCACTCTAACTTCTCAAGGGCTTGGGGCTCGATTTTCGATGATCAGACAGTAAATCCCTAGTATTCTTGTGGTAGGCTACGCTTTCATCCGGAAAAAACTTCGTTCTCACGAAGTTTGTTTTTGCACGTGGTTTGAGGCGTCAAGTTTTTAACTCAATGAGATAAGATCCTAGACTCTCATGTCTTATAAGGGTTCTACGTGTAATCGTATCTGTTTTCACCCGTTAAAAATGCATGAAAAATCGATTTTTGTTTCAAAAAGTTAGGTTTTGGTTTAAAATTGTTTTTGGTTGATTTTGATTGGATGGAATCTGGTTTTTAGTGTTCCTTTCGAGATTTTGTGGTAGTTGAGGTCTTGGGTATGTCTAAGGGTGTTGAAAGTTAGTTTGGAGGCTTCGATTTGGGGTTGAGATGGAGGTTCCCATAGCTTAGATTCGGTTTCCGTCGGAAGTCAGTGGACTGAGCTGGGTGGTTTAGTCGACTGGATTATCTGTTGTCGGGTTCAGTCGACTGACTTATGTTTTGGGGGAATTTTGCAAAACTTCAGTAGCTCTTTTGGGTCGATTGGGTGGGGGTCCTGTCGACTGATGTCCTGTATGGGGCGTTTTGTTGTTTTGGTGGTTGTGTTGTGGCTTTTTAGTTGATTGAATTATGGGGTTCAATCGACCGGCTCTCTTATTGTGGCTTTTCGATTGATGGAATTATGAGGTTCTGTCGACTGAATCCATGAAGAGGGATGTGGGTCATTTCTTGTTGAGGTTGGTCGTATTGTGTCCTTGGGGGTCGTGTGGTGGCCTCAGAAGTTGCTCGGGTTTTATTGTCATCCTCGGGGTTGACGTGCATGGTTAGATGCGGGGAGTTGGTGCATGGTAGTGTGCGTGGTTCATTGGTGCATCGTTGGGTGTGAGACGTGTTGGGTCCGACGTTCTTTTCTAAAAAGGGGGTTTTGGAACAAAGCCAGGGTTTCTGAAAACGTTTGTAAAACCGTGTTGTGGGAGGTTTGGTGTTGGCCTTTGGGTTAGGTTTTGGTTTTCTGCGTTGTTGGTTGTCCATGTGAGAGGATGGGTTGTCCAGGTGAGTGGTTGTCGGGTTGTCGTGGCGGGACATGTGGCGTCGTTATGTGAAACCTAGTGCTTTACGTGGTTTTGTGCATTTAAAACTCTAGTTTTATTCATGCATGTTATGGGACGAATATGTGGTCGTTGTGTATGTAAAACTCTAGTTTTATTTACATGTGTGTGTATAGAGCGATATGGACGGAAATGTGGTCCGACGTCCTGTGGACAAAAAAGTGGTCCGTGGACGCAAAAGTGGTTCGATAAAGGTTAAACTCTGGTTTACCGTGGACGAAAAAGTGGTTCAATAAATCTTAGCTCTGGTTAACGATGGACGGAAAAGGGGTTGATATATGTTAACTCTGGTTAACAATGCATGCGTGTGTGCTTGGGAATCGGAGGGACGGGAAAGTGGTCCTAACTATGCACTTGTGTGCAAGTATCTGAAGGATGGAAAAGAGGTCCTAAAGAGGCATGTGCTATGTGTGTTACACGTAGTGCGTTGTGCAGGATGCATGTGTGCGGTATCTGAAGGTGGCATGTGTTGCATAGGTTAACTCCGGTTAACTGTGTAGTAGATGGGGCTGTGTACTTTTGGTGAAAGTCCGAGAAAATTCTTGTGTTGGGTGTGTATCACCGTATTATTGTAGAACTATTATTGGGGCTAGTGAGAGTCGATATAGATATGTATATGTTATTCCAAGAGCTTTTTATTTTGATTTTAATGATTTTCATAATTCATTTTCTAAGAATAAATAGTTTTAAAAGAATAATATTTTATTTTTTCCAAAATGAAAGTGTTAACACATTTTGAACATTTGAGTTGACACCTTTAGTCAAAAGAAATGACTCATTTCTTAAAATGATTAAAACATTTAAGTATTCTTGAAAGAGAATATTTTATGTTAAACCCAATCGAAAATTAAGTCAAGCACTTCTAAGACAAAGAATACTTGAAGCACATCAAGTGTGTCAACACCTTTGAACAAATGGTTTGACACCTTAACAGTTTTATGAAGTTGCTCTCAGGTATCAAAATTTAGTGTCGACATAAATAAGTTTTGTGTCAACACAAAAGTGCCGAAGCTCTCTGGACTCAAAATGAGTCGACACAAGACACAAAAGTGGTTCCTCACTTCTGGTATCCGGAACCTTGAGTCGACACAATTGACAAATGTGTCGACACAAAAGAACGGAGGCCACCTGCAGATTTTGGGTGTCGACACAAAATTGAAGATGCGTCGACACAAAAGCCCTGAGCCTACCGGAAAAAATTTGGTGTCGATACCAAAGTCCAAATGAGTCGACACAAATATCCCGAGACTTCCTGCAGAATTTAGTGTCGACTCCAAAGGTAAAATGAGTCGACACAAATGGTAATGGTCTTATCCCAAATGCTGAAGTTCAAATGAGTCGACATCAAATACAAAAGTGTCGACACCGTTGTGTTGGTGAGAATGATTATAGAATTCGCGTCGACACCTCAGAAGAATTGTGTCGACCCAATCACTTGAAGATCCCTGCCGTAGACATTTTGTGTCAACACCAAAGCCTTTTGTGTCGACACCTGCTATGTAAATTCAAATTCATGACAAATTTCAACGGTTGGATCTCTCACCTTTCTCCAACGGTCAGGAATGCACAAGAGCTTATATAAGGAATAACTTCTCAACATTTAATCTCTCTGGAGACTTACAATCACTGTTCTATTGTTTGAATCAAATTCTGAATCCTCAAGCTCTCATTTATTGCTGAAGCTTCAATTCTTGTTCCTCATCTTTTTTACCTTCTCATTTATTGTAAATCAATTTCTGTAAAAAGAGTGAGTGTTTCTCATTAATACTCTTCATTTATTGTATTCAAGGGTGAGTCACCCTTTATCCTTTGAGTGAGTGAGTGAATCTCATTAAAGAAGAGTTCAAGAGAGATTAGAAGAAAATAGGAGATTGTTTTTATAGGATCTTCTTCAAACTATGATAGGCTTTTGAATGTGCCCATAAACATTCATTAGCTCAAGTGAAATCATGAAGTTGTAAAGGCTTGGAATGCACCCATGAAGTATTCTATATCGTGAAAATACTCAAGAAAAAACTTGAGGAGTGGACGTAGGCTTGGAAGAAGCCGAACCACTATAATATCTTTGGTGTCTGGTTCTATCTCTCAATCCCTAACCTTTTTAGTATTTGCATTGCCTTAGTCCTTGCTTGTTTTGCTATGTTCGTTTGCAATATTAAAAGGTTTTCAAAAAGATTTTAAATATTGTTTTAATTTTTTAAGACCCAGTTCACCCTCCTCTTGGGTTGCCTTAACTAACAATTGGTATCAGAACTTGGCCTCTTGTTTTTTACTTAACCATCTAAGAGCTTTTATGGCAACCACTAGTATCGGACCTATCCAATCTGAAGGTCAGTCGACCAATAGACCTCCCTTATTCAATGGAACAAATTACAATTATTGGAAGGCTCAAATGAGAATCAACATTCAAGCCATAACCTTTGGCGGGTTATTATTGATGGACCCAAAATACCTACCAAAATCGTTGAAGGGGATTTCGTCCCTATACCTGAGGCTGAATGGACTGAAAATAATATTAAGGAAATTCAAAAGAACGTTAAAGTTATGAATCTCCTATATTACTCACTTGACCCAAATGAGTTCAATAGGATCTCAACATGTGACACCGCAAAATAAATATGAGATAGACTCGAAGTTACCCATGAGAGTATAAATCAAGTGAAAGAGTCCAAAATAAGTCTGCTAGTGCATAACTATGAATTATTCAAAATGAAGGATGATGAAACCATTTTTGATATGTTTACTTACTTCACTGACATTATTAATGGACTAAAATCTCTTGACAAGATTTATAAAAATGTAAAAATTGTGAGAAAAATTCTCAAGTACATGCCTAAGAGTTAGGAAGCTAAGGTCACAGCTATTCAAGAAGCCAAAGACCTCAACATGCTTAGTCTAGAAGAACTCCTTGGTTCTCTCATGACCCATGAGATGAACATAAAGATGGACAATGAGGATGACAACAAAAAGAAGAAAGGCATCTCCTTCATGTCCTCAACTCATAACGAAGAATCCAAGGAAGACTCCTCAAGTGATGAGAATGAATACATGGCCCTCATCACAAAGAAATTCAAAAGGTTTCTTAAAAATAATAAACAAGGAGGAAGAAAGTTCTTCAAGAAGGAAGGACACCGAGGCAAACCTACCAAATTCAAAGACGACTTTAGCAAATTCAAGAACGGCTTCAAGAAAGAAGAAATCATCTACTATGAGTGTAAAAAGCCTAGACACATCAAAGCTGAATGTCCTCAGCTCAAAAAGAAATTCAAAAAGGGCTTCAAGAAAACCATGATAGTTGCATGGGGCTAGAGTGATCACAGCAGTTCTGAGGATGAAAATGAAGAAAACGAAGTAGCAAATCTATGCCTCATAGCTAGAGAAGAAGATGAGGTAATCACTGACCCTTTCTCCTTAGATGAATTACAAAGTGCATTTGAAGATTTACATGATGAATTGAGAAAAAACAGGTGTAAAGAATTCTATTTTGAAAAAGTTAGTTCTTTCCTCCTCAACTGAAATTGAAACTTTGAAAAGTGCAAAATCTATTTTATCAAAACAAGTTTCTATTTTGAAAGATGAAAACAAAGTTTTGAGTGAAAAGGTTAAGGACCTTACGAAAACCGTTTACAAGTTCACTCAAGGAAAGAACAACTTAAATAAACTTCTTGGCATGCAAAAATATGTCTTTAACAAAGTTGGGATCGGGTATAAACCCAAGAAAAAATAAAAATTCTTAAGCAATATTTTTGTTAATGCATCCTTTAATCATACAAATGCCACTTGTTTTTATTGGCATGAGCATGGACACATTGTCACACACTGTCCACACAAAAACCTTTCAAATAATTCTGTCGAGAAGGCTTGGTTTCTAAAGGAACACATCATCAAGGTCCTAACATCAAAGGACCCAAGAAAATTTAGGTACCAAAAAATCAAAACTTAATTCTCCTTGCAAGTATGTCTCAAATCCTCATTCAAGGAGGGGATGTGGTATCTCTATAGTGCTTGTTCGAGACACATGATAGGCGACCAATCGATGTTTGCATCTGTCAAACCAAAAGATGGTGGATTTGTGACTTTTGGAGACAATAGCAAAGGAAAAACCATAGAAATTAGATGTATCGATAAAATTTCTTCTCCTTGTATTGAAAATATTTTGCTTGTTGATGGTTTGAAACATAACCTTCTTAGTATAAGCCAGCTTTGTGACAAAGGCCACAAGGTTGTGTTTGATCATGCTAAGTGTGTTATTAAAGATTCAACCAATAACAAAGTTATTTTTGAAGGTCATAGGCATGAAAATGTTTATACATTTACTCTAAATGATCTTTTCAAAAATAACACCAAGTGCTTAGCCGCCTTGAGTGATAGAGCTGGTTGTGGCATAGAAGGCTTGGACATGCACACATGAACTTGATTTTTAAACCTTTAAAAAAGAAATGGGTGATTGGTTTACCCCAAATCAAATTTGAAAAAGACAAAGTGTGTGATGCATGTCAACAAGGCAAACAAGTTAGAATTTTTTTTCATTCTAAAAATGATATTTCAACTTTTAAGCCCCTACAACTATTGCACATGGACTTATTTGGTCGAACAAGAACTTTAAGCCTTAGAGGTAAAAGATATGCAATTGTTATTGTTGATGACTTCTCTAGATACACTTGGGTGCTATTCTTTGCTCACAAGGATGAAGCCTTTGCCTCTTTTACAAAATTGTCTCGGAGAGATCAAAATGAAAAAGGTTTTCAAATTACAAGTATCCAATGTGATCATAGTAGAGAATTTGAAAACAAAGATTTTGAAAAGTTTTGTGATGAAAATGGTATTAACCATAACTTCTTTGCTCCTAGAACCCCTCAACAAAATTGAGTTGTTGATAGAAAGAATAGGACATTAGAAGAAATTGCTAGAACCACGCTATGTGAAAACAACCTACCAAGATACTTTTAGGCCGAGCCGGTCAATACCGCTTGTTTTATCATAAACAGAGTTATGATAAGAGCATCTCTTAAGAAAACTCTATATAAGCTATGGAATGGAAAAAAACCTAACATTAGTTATTTTGGCGCCCTTGGGTGCAAATGTTTTTTTTTAACAACAACAAAGAACTTTTGGGTAAGTTCGACGCAAAATCTGATGAAAATATTTTCTTAGGATATTCTATATCTACCAAAGCATATAAAGTTTTCAACAAAATGACCCTAGTTGTTGAAGAGTCTATACATGCTGTTTTTGATGAAACTAACCTTAGTTCTTCAAATGACTTTTGTGAAGATAACTTGTTAGACATAGAGAAAGGTGTTGAAGATATCTTCATCAAAGAAAAGGAAGAGCCAAATCAAGAGGAAGCTTCAAATTCTTAACAAAATGCAGTCCACAGGTTGCTGAATCTTCAAATCTAGAAAATTTAGATTTACCTAAAGAGTGGAGGTATGCTCATGGTCACCCAAAAGATCTTATCATAGGTGATCTATCACAAGGTATCAAAATTCGATCCTCTCTACATAATATTTGTGATAATTTAGCATTTCTTTCCCAGACTAAACCAAACATTTTGAGGAAGCCAAAAATGATGAGTTTTGGACCTTGGCTATGCAAGAAGAACTTAATCAATTTGAAAGAAACAGGGTTTAGACTTTAGTCTCAAGACCTAAGGAACACTCCATCATCGGTAAAAAATGAGTTTTTAGAAATAAAATGGATGAGAACAGAGTAGTTCTTAGGAACAAAGCTCGATTGGTAGCCCAAGGTTACAATTAAGAAGAAGGCATCGATTTTGATGAGACTTTTGCTCATTTGGCTTGGCTTTAAGCCATTAGGATGTTGCTTATTTTTGCATGCTTTCAAAACTTCAAACTCTATCAAATGAATGTCAAAAGTGCCTTTTAAATGATTTTATCTTAGAGGAAGTTTTTGTGAAACAACCTCCTAGTTTTGAAAATCTAGATTTTCCAAACCATTTTTACAAACTTACCAACGCTCTTTATGGTTTAAAGTAAGCACCTAGAGTATGGTATGAAAGGCTAAGAAAATTCTTGATTGAAAATGAGTTTTCAAGAGAAAAAATAGACACCACTCTTTTTATCAAGTCTCAAGAAAATGACATGCTAGTTGTACAAATTTATGTAGATGATATTATTTTTGGTGCAAGTAACGAATTTCTTTACAGAGAATTTGCTAAGTGTATGCAGGGAGAATTCGAGATGAGCATGATGGGTGAGCTCAACTATTTTCTTGAAGTCCAAATTAAACAAACTTAAGAAGGAATCTACATCAATTAAGCTAAGTATACAGGGGATATTTTGAAGAGGTTCGACATGCTAAAGGCAAAACCCATGGGAACTCACCTACTCGCTAGAGTTGGAGCATTTCCCAAGGATTAGACCATTGATCACTACTCCCTGACTTGAGGATTCACCCGGACTGTGGTGACTCAGGTATTTTGTTTAGATTTCCAGTCTTTCTTTCTTCATTTCCTCTCTCTTGGAGTGACTGTGTTAGTTTCGATCCCTTATTTCTCCTGGCTGATTCATGTCACTTAGGTAGTTGATTCAATTTTCCCATTTTGTTTGATTAGATCATGAGTATTTAGTTAGTTATGATAAGCATGTTTAGCTTTGTTAAGTTTAGCTAAATTTATGTTTGTTATAAAACAGGTTTTAGTTTTTACTTTGTCTATATAGCACAATCACACTTAGGACCTTGAATTCATCAAAATAGTGCAACATGTCTGGCAATTGTTGTTTACAATGTCATAGTTGTCGCATTTGGTGCACTTACATTCATTCGGTTGTAATTGTCAATATTGCATCTGTATTTTATATTTGGGAAATAATTACTATGTTCTTTATGTGATATTCATTGTTTCAATAGATTATTTTTTATTGTAAGTAGTATCTTTTGTTGCTTTTAGATTTTATTGACAATTAACATGTAATTCACATTTGGTTAAAGTTAAAGAAATTTTGATTTGAAATCATGTTTAGTATAATTCAGAATATTTGGCAATACGCAATTCAAGTTCATAATGAATTTTTGGTATGATTAGAATTTAGAGGATTTTGAGACTATATTTATTTCGATTTAATACCATGTCATGCTTATGATAGTTGAGCTCAACTATTTTCTTAGACTCCAAATTAAACAAACTTTAAGAAGGAATCTACATCAATTAAGCTAAGTATACACGGGACATTTTGAAGAGGTTCGACATGCTAAAGGCAAAACCCATGGGAACTCCAGTCTGTCCTACAACGAAGCTTGACAAGGATTCAGATGGCAAAGCAATGGATGAAAAATGTTATAGAGGTATGATCGGATCTCTACTTTACCTTACTTCTAGTAGATTGGATATTATGTTTAGTGTTTGTATGTGTGCTAGATTTCAATCAAATTCAAAAAAATCACATGTGACCGTTGTTAAACGCATCTTTAGATACCTTTTAGGTACACAAAACCTAAGATTATTCTATCATAGAGGAATAGCCTTTGAGTTATTTGGCTATTCAGATAGAGATTTTGCCGGATACAAAGTAGATAGGAAAAGCACAAGTGGAAGCTTTCAATTCCTAAGACACTCACTAATCTCTTGGTTTAGCAAGAAACAGAACTCAGTGGCCTTGTCTATAGCCGAGGTCGAGTACATTGCAGCTAAAAGTTGTTGTGCACAAGTTCTTTGAATGAAACAACAATTAGAGGACTATGGATTTTGTTTAGATTATATCCCTATAAAATGTGATAACACAAGTGCAATTAATATACCTAAGAATCTTATAGAACACTCAAAAACAAAGCATATAGAGATTAGACATCATTTTACAAAAGATCATGTGCAAAAAAGTAATATCGAACTTGAATTTATAGGCACAGATTACAAGTTAGTAGACATTTTCACAAAATCCTTAAATGAAGAAAGATTATGCTATATTAGAAGAGAACTTGCTATGTTATGTGCTCCTAATTCATGATTAATATGCCATACTAACCATATTTTTTCAATGCGTTTCAAAGCTTTTTACATTCTTCATTGATGTGTGAAAATGTGTCAACACCACTTGAAAAAGTGTTGACACAATTGTGTGCAGTGTTGACCCAAAACTGTATAGAAGTGGCACTGCGAGAAAAGTGTCAACCCCTTTCTATATAGTGTCAATCCATTTTTGTTCCCTGACTCTCGGTAAATTTGTGTCGACACAAAGCTTAATCGTGTCGGCCCAAATAGCCGAATGTGTCGACACCATCTGAAACAGCGTCAACACCATTTCCTGTTTCGTATACCCACAGTTTTGCAAAGAAAAGTGTCGACACAAATGTCATATGTGTCAATACAAATCTTTATGCCTATTTATAGAGGCATTGGTCCCCCAAAGGTCGCATAATTTCCCCTCTCTCTATAAAGCTGTTCATCTCCCGCGATTTTTTCTTCTGAAAATCGTGTTGACTCCTCATCTCCTTCTTCCTTCGATCCTCAAATCCAACCCAAATCTATCACAATGCCACCAAGAACTATGGGAAAAGGGGAAAAATGGATCCGCGAAGGAAGCTCTTCAAGCCCTAGAACGTCAAAGAAGAAGAAAACGACCTCCACGGCAGTGACGGAAACGAAACAGGCATCGGTTGCAATGGCCAAGGCAATCAATTTCAAAACCCCCAAAATTAGTTAACTATATTTTGCATCTTTTGTAAATTGAAAATTCGTTCCCGGCCGTAGTATAGATTTCTCCTTTTTCGACTCCATTGAAATGAGATTCAAGGATCTCTTTTCATGTCTTGGGTGGGAAAGACTATTACAACTTCGCGAGCACCATTATCCCACACTTGTGAAATCTTTTTATGCTCACTTTCACATTTCACTGATTCCATCCACCACCATTACCACATGGGTAAACGGTATAGACATTCATTTGACCCCATCTACCCTAAATGAAATTCTTGGCATTCCAGAAGGCGAACTTTATATCCCCTGTAACAAAAAACCGATTGATCTTGAAGGTTTTTCTTTTTCTGAGGCTGTAAAAAATATTTTTGAAGTTGATGAGACAGACCCTTCCAAGCCCCTTGAGGCTAACCCTCAAGCCAAATATGCGCTTATTGCATCATATGGTGAATTACATTTTTCAACGACAAATGGGAAAATTTAGAGATGTTGCATACATGCACATTTTTATCATGTGGTGTATTCTTAAAGAGAAGAGCCTTGACCTAGGCTTCCTATTCATTTCTCATATGTTGCACTCTCACAACAAGTCTTACTCCTCTCTCCCTCACGGCATGTACTTGACCCGCGTGTTTCGCTACTTTGGCGTAAACCTATCCACCGAAAAAATGGTGCCCCTTTTAAAACACGATCTGTTTGGTAGTTCCACCCTTAAACATATGCAAATTGCAAATGGTAAAGGAGTTTGGACTACATCCCGACGTGGTACCACCTCCTCCACTAGAACTCCTCCTCCTCTGCCTCGCGATATATCTCATATTTATGTTGATCTTAACTCCCATACCCCTCTAGTTCGATCTGACTTCCCTGGCCCTTCTAGTACTCCTAGTCCTTCTCATGCTCCTCCCACTCCTGGATGTGGTCATGCTCCATCTACCTCTTCCTCTGCTCCAATCTTTGTTGATCTATCAAAAGTAGTTTCCTTGATTCAAGCTTTATCCTCTTCCGTGTCTTCCTTTCAAGCCAAAGTGGACCAAGACTTCTTTGATCTTAATATAGCATATCTGACCTCTCTGATAAAGTTAAAAGTCTTGACAAATCTAACCGCACCTTACGGAAAGAACTTGAATGAACCACTGATGCCGGAAGATCATTGTGTCGTACAATGGATGACAGCATTGTCTCCATTGTTAATGCGAATAATGCCATTCTTGGGCAAATTAGAAAAGAATATGATGAAGGCGTGGTGATGGCTTTTCAAGAAAATGCAAAAAAGGTTAAAGAACACCTCTAATGGCTCAAACAAGCTTGAGCTACTCAGTTCAAGCCCAAGGAGACAAAGGAAGAGAAAGCTGCTCTACTAAAGCGCGAAGCAGATCTTGCATTGGCAGCAAGATATGAAGCCATGGCAGCAACTGAAGCCAAAGATGAACGAGCTCAAGCTTCCAAGAAACGAGCCTCTGCAAGGAAATAGAGAGCCGAAGAGAAGAAAAAGTTCAAGCGATTCATAGATGATCTGTAGTTTCTTTTTGATGTTTACAAAAGGGGTAAAGAGAGAAGAAGAGAAGAAGTGAAGGGGAGAAGAGAATGCAAGAAGAAAACAATACCAAACTTCCCTATGAGACCCCGAACCTTGTTATTTTGAATTATTTATACATGTTGACGTGTTTTCCTTCATGTTACATATCATCGATGCATGGTTTATGCTTTGGAGTTGTAGAACAACATGTATAGTTGTGTTTTATGCTTTCTCGGACCTTGTTTAGGCTTGTTTAGTTGGACTTAGACAAGAAATCCCAAGAACAAAAATAGTAGGCTGAGACTCTAGGGTTCGGTCGACTGGGCGATTGAGTTCGGTTGACTGAACTGCCTTTCTTGAGTTCGGTTGACTGGACCAGGGGGTTCGGTCGACAGAACTGAGGCGGTTCACGTTTTTCGAGGAGCTTCAGTCGACTAAAGTGACCTCTTCAGTCGACTAAACTGCCTTTTTTCTGAGCCTATATGTATTCCAGGGGCTGGAATGTTTGGAGAAAAGCTTCTTTCTTCATTTCCTCTGCCATCTCTCTACATATTTGACCCACCCGAGCCTAGTTTCTGACGATCAGCTTATGGATCCTTGGTATCTACGCTGTTAGCTTCGCACTCATCCGGTTAGATTCTCATTCCGACGAGGTTCGATTTTTGAGACGACGGGTTTTGACCTAACGAGGTAGGATTCTAGACCTACTACTTTTATGAGGGTGTTACATGTAATTATATATGTTTTCACTGGCTTAGAAATGCATCAAATGTCATATTTCCTATTTAAGCCTTGTTTTTCTGATAAAAAGCATGTTCGCTTTTCTTGGCTTATAGTACTGTACGACATGTGGTAGTGTGGTTTTCAAATGGTTTTCTTGAAAACGGTGGAAAATGATAGTTTTTGACAAAAATCTCAACACTTGGTGTTTTGGAGGTTTGCAGCTCACTTTCGGGGTCGAGTCTTAGGTTTTGAAACGTTTTGTGCAAAACGGGAAAAAATATTTTGAAAATATTTTGTTGATCGCTATGTTGATGGATGGATCAAAATACATGTATAACGTATTTTATGGAAATATTTTTCGAAGTTGAGCTACGGTTTGGTTTTTAGAAGATTATCTAGATGTATCGGGATGACGGGTATTTAGCACGAGTTGTCCTCGGTGAAAGTCCAGAAACGTGCGCAGTGTAGGTGCCTTTGTTATCCTTCGGGGAGTTCCCGTAAAGAAGGTCGGTTTGGGTGCTCTTTTCCCTCGGGTTGTCGGGCCCGTAAAGTTAGCTTTTACGTCGTGGTGCTCCGTATAGAACTTGTCATTACCTAGCAGGCCTTAAGTGGTTCAGGACTAGGGTAATGGGCAAGAATCTATAGTTGCTACCTTTGTTTGCTTGACAAAGTCGGTACATAGGATCTCTTTCTTCTTTTTCTTTTTCATGATGGTACATTCCGTGAGGAACGACGCTTTGGTTACTGTTTTCCTTCAATTGTAAAAATGTGTTTTGCATTGTATAAATGCTTAGTTGTGAAGGGAAAACTGTTTTGGAGGTTTGGGGGAAACTTGGAATTTTATGACATAAAACCTTTTGAGTTTTGTGGTTGAGTTCGCTCCCATTGTATATGATTGCATATTTTCTGCTTTACAGTTTTATTATCTATTTCTATTGGGCTTCGGCTCATGGGTGGAATTTTCTGTATAAAACCTTTTTTAGGTGATGATGTAGATGATGGTCTTGTGTAGATCTAGTGATGCCCGTGCTGACGGATGGTGGAAGATTGTAGTAGTTTTTCTTTTTAGTTTGCCTGTTACTGAAGGCAAGTTTTGTACGCCATAAGGCAATATTCCGTATGCATGTTGGAATTGTATGTCCTCTATTTACAAGAGATATCTTTTGTTGGGTTTTCCTTTGGTTTCAACAAGCGGATTTAAATGTATGAAAACCTATATATTTTCATAAAATTTGTGTTTGGAGGATTTTCACGTGTCCCTGGATTGTGGGGCGTGACAACTTGGTATCAGAATTCTGAGTTCGAATACCTAAGAGCCATTGAAAAATGGGTTTATCACCTGGTGAGGTTGATTGTGTATGCTTGCTTGCATGTGTTTAAACGTTGGTTTATAATATGTTAATAGCTTTCTGAGCATGATAATTGTGTATATGTGGGTATGGAGGTGGAATCTCAAGATTGATAAGTTTTGCCTTAGGGCGTTTGGAATAACAGATTTGGAAGCCAAGTTAGAAACACGTTTGGCCGACGTGTTTTCTAGCAGGGAATCTGAATAGGTTATCCAAATGGATGAGTCTGTCTTGTTAGTTCTCCTCGGTATGTGAGACGTGTTAACATGATCTTATGTGGTTATGTGATAGCATGATTGTGTGTTTCTATTACGTAGTAACATGATGTAGGAAAGCTTATCCTGTTTATATTGCTTTATATAGAATTATGTCTACGCGGGGAGCGTGGGGACGGGGTCGTGGTCGGGGTCGTGGTCGAGGCCTTGGCCGAGGTCGTGCTTATGTTCAGGTTCCAGAGGAGGGAGACGTTCATACCCCACAGGAACGAGTGGGTGGTGCTAATGTTGTCCAGGAGATGCTTGCCACTATGCGAGTTATGGCAGAAGCGACCAGGGCTAGTGTACGAGTTCCTGAGCTAAGGGCTTCTGTGGCTATGAGAGAGTTTTGGCAGTTGGATCCTCCAACCTTTGCTGGAAAGCTGGACCCCAAAGTTGCTACTGAGTGATTGGAAGTGACCACGTTGATCTTTGATACTCTGGATATCGAGGAGGATGCTTTGCGGGTAAAGTTGGCGGTGTTCCAATTATGGAAAGATGCTAGAGAGTGGTGGAATTTTGCCTAGACCACTGTGGATGAGACGTGGGCTGCTTTCACGAGAGTCTTGTTGGAGAAGTATTTCCCATGATCTTCGAGAGATACTTACGGAGAAGAGTTCCTCTCCCTTGTTCAGGGGAATCTGTCTATGGTCCAGTATGAGGCCAAGTTCGTGAATCTGTCGCGATTTGCACCAGAGATGGTATCGACAGTGGAGTTGCGTACTCGGAGGTTTGAGAGGGGACTTCGACCTGCTATCAAGGATAGGGTTGTAGCTCTAGATGTGGAGGTTTACATCAAGTTGGTGGAAGCTGCTATCTGGGTAGAGAACTCGTTAGCAAACAGTCGCAGGAGTCAGCAGGGCAGTGGAGATGTATAGTTCCAGAGGCGCGGGAAAAAGCGCTAGAGGTCATCTGAACCTAGTTCTCATGTTACCAGATCGTATCAGCTGCAGTCATCTTCACCCACACTATTAGTGGCCTTGACTGGAAGGCCAGAGCAGAGAGGGTTGATTTGTTATAGATGCGCACAGCCGGGGCATCGTTCAGTTGAGTGCCCACAGAAGGGCCAGGTTCAGAGTTCAGCGTCCGTCCAGTCACAGGCGAGAGACGCACCTATCTGTTTTGGGTGTGGTCAGTCCGGGCGGTTGGAGCGGAAAAAAAAATTGAACCGACATCGTGACTATAAAAAACGACATGTGCATTTATCATGAAAAATTGAAAAAAATATTAATCTAAATAGCATTATACCTTTATGAAACTTGTCGAAAAGTTTCAAGAAGTCCCGAATACGTTGAAGACGACCGTGCAATCTTCTCACGTATGTCCCGGACACACTACAATGATCACGGTGTGTGGGCATCGATTTCGATCGAAAAGTTTTCTTCCTCTTGGTTTCTTCTCACACACACACCTCCAAAAAGGTAAAATCAATTGCCAAAAGAGGAGAGGGGCGGCGGATATGGGAGAGATTAGGGTTAGGGTTTTATCCTCTCCTTATATATATAAGCCTCCTCTTGATATATATAAGAATATATTATATTAAGTATATATTCTCCCTTTCCTAAAAGATTATGAAGAAATATATACTTAACATAAATTAAACCCATCATCCCCTTATTAGAGCCGGCTACCTAGGGAGTAATTCCTAGGTGTGCCAAAATCCCCAAAACACCCCACATTATTTAATTTAATCCCTGAATATTCCCAGCGGCAAAATCGGTATTCTAATTAAATTAAATAATTACTGAAACTAATAAGAAAAATATCCGTGCGTATAGTGGGCTGCGTGAGGGATCACGAGGAAGTATAGGACTCGGGCTAACCGTATGAGAAAACCGGATATCCCTAACTCCGTCCCCCAGTTAGATCCTTTCTCGAACGAACCAGAACATATTCCACTAAAGGTCCTAACTGAACTCTTGGCCCTAACTCAAATTATGTCTTGAGTTTTCAATTATCAAATGCACTGAATTCTCCCCACGTTTAAGATATGAATTTCCAATAAATAATTTAGGTTACTGACAACCCGATTTAATTATCCTCTTCTCCTTGCAACTGCACCGCTTAACCATTTGATATGCCGGATCCGAAGATCCACTGTACAAAAATTAATATAATCAAACCTATAAGCAAAGCACACGAGGGGGAACTCCTCAACCTAAAGACGACGTGGTTTTCGTCAGCTGATTATCAATCATCGGACAAACAATGCCAGTACCCACCTCATCGGTATTGTTGATCTCATGGAGAAAATCTCAACTATTGACGACTCAAAGTACTGTATATTAATCAATCACTTCGGGATTAAGAGTTCGTGCAATACATGATAATACGGGATGTGGATCAATTCATATAGTCAGT